>JAPYZK010001059.1:0-36830 GCA_030522785.1 Platygaster equestris | reverse complement strand
GAGCACAAACGCCGTGTTTTTATATGGAAAATATGGTTTGACAATCAGCTGTTGGAGGGAAAATGGCGGATAGGAATACCTATTCTTCTAGTGCTTTTGTATCGCCCGCACGACTGCGAGTGGGTGAGTCGTCGCCCGTAATAAGTGAAAAATTTCTCAATAGCCCGGGATACGGAGCGCCATACCCCTGTGAAAAAGTACATTTATGAAAATGGCGAGCCCCCCCCCCTTGTCCCGCGTAGTCATTCAATCCCTTTTCGAGCTTTCGTTGGTGCAAATTTCCAATGATCCAAAATCCGACCAATGAGCTCGCGTCTCGCCCATTCTAATTCACCAATCAGCGCTTTTCTTTCAACTCTCGGTATTCGGTTCGAAAGTGTTGGAATCGCACGTGCAGACCGGAGGAAAATTCCTGCTTCGCTGAGAAAATCTCGTCCTGTTCACCTGTAAAACGAAGTTACCCTGATTTTCTGAATCAATTATTCCTCGGGAATTGGGAAAATTGCGTAAAAATGGCGCTCGGCTCGCAGGTCGACGAAAACGAGAGCGTGAGCATCCCGTTGGTCAACGGCGAGCAAGGTAAATTATCGCTGAAAAAAAAACCTTCATTTAATTGTCAACGTAATTGTCGGCATTTGTCGCGAATAAGGTAAATGTCAGCAAGTTGCATAACACGTTGATTAAGGGTTTTACAGTGATTGTGTTGAATTAAAGCGACCCTTGAATATGTATTGTCGCTCGAGCCGGGCTGATCCGCGAGATGTTATGTAACCAATCCGCCGTCATGTGAGCGGTTTTCATGGCTCTAGCAGAAGACGCGTGCGAGAGCGCTTCTTGTTCCAGCAGACGATTTTACAATTTATTCAATGATTTTTCGGCTTTTTTACGGGTTGCTTTTTTTTTTTTCTTTTTTTTTTTTTGTGGTTGTGTGGTGGCTTTTTTTATTGATTTTTGTGTTTTGGTTTTATTGGTTGTTGCTGTTTTTTTTTTTTTTCATTGGTTGTTATGTGTTAATTAGCGGCTTTCGTCAACAACTCATGTTGTTGCGTCATTCTCGCGTATAGTTACCGCGAATTTCGAAACGTTGAGATAGGATAATTTGATTCTTGATGGATTTTATTGACCTGCTTTACAGCTATTGAGCTTGTTTGATGATGAGTTTTTGAGTGAAAATTTGCACATTGTCAGATTTCAAGTTCAAAAAAATTCAATATTTTAGACGTTTCTGTTCAAGAGTTGAAAAGTTATGTATGAAATTTTATTTTAGCATATTAATATTGAATTGAAAAATTCAGGATTTGTGAGAATTCGAACTGGACAATTTAGAGATTCATGATGAAGAATTAAGGATTCTGATTTCTAATTTTCTACCACATAGCTACTCAGCTGTCAAATTCAAGTAGTGTTGATTTTCATTCCAACATTTAAGCAATCAAAAATGTGCAGAAAAAGTCAACTTGAAATGAATAATTGTTGATAATTGAGAAAAATCAATCAATGTGTAAATAATGACCAAGTTTTAGAAGTCAAAAGTTTTTATCATCAGAGATATATTGCATGAATGAACAATATATACATTTGAAAGAGTGATAACCCTCGTTATCACTCGATTTCGTGACGTTCACCTTTGTTTGAATCCTTCAATTACATCTCTAATCAAGTAGTTTGTAAGCAGTTTGAAAGAATTCTGCATGTTGTATTGGAATCTTCATACGATTAAAAAAAAAAACATTCACTGACATTTTGGCTCGAAGCGAGTCAAGTTTTAGAATTGTGTAAGTGGAGAATATATTTTATCCCACTCTATGAAAAAGTGTATGCTTTTTTCACTGTTGACATTTTTTTAAAGAGCTTTTTATACGTTGTGGGATAAAATATAATTCGTAACTAGTGGAAGAGTGATTTTAACATAATTTATTATTCCACTAGTTGCGAAATGTAGAGATATGTATTGGCCAGAATTGGAGTTTTTTAATTAGCCGATTTAGATGATCAAACATATGAATGTGGGAATTCAAATTAGTAAATTACAAATGATGAATCAAATTTAGTTCTATGTGCTTCTATGGGAAAATGGTTTATTGAAAATTCCCAAGTGCAAATCTTTACATTTGAAAATGTGAATTCAAAAATTGAGAATCAAAATTGAAATATGCAGAAAGACAAATCTGAAAATGATAACATATCACTATGAAATGAATATATTTGTATCAAGGACTTGAGGCGTGGTTTTTGGGCTGAGACAATGTATGAAGCCAAATGGCGTCCCGAGGCGCAGCCGAGGGTCGAGAGGCTTCATACATCGTCTTAGCCCAAAAAGCACGCGTCGGGTCCGAGGTGCAAACATTATTTTTTGCAAAATACGCACTGAATAGGGGCTTCCAGCACCTGAAGGAGCGTATTGAGGGAGGACATTCACGACACGGTGCATCACGAACCTAATTAAAAAGTAGGACTTGAGGAACATATCGTCCCTGTTTTCCGCGGACTCGAGGAACAATTGTAGGATTTGAAGATAGACGATAGGTACAATATCAAATCGCCGGTCGTGAATAGACGTCCTAAATGCACTTTTTCAGGTGCTCGAAGCAACTATTTAGTGCGTGATTTGCAAAAAAGATATCTAAGTTCCCTATTCTATCATTTTTAATCTATCATTTGAAGATATTCTCAATGTAATACTCGAATTACAGAGTAAATAAATGATAAAAAAGAATCTTATTTCATAAAAATTACAAATAATAAGGATATCACAATTTCGAGTCAAGAAAATGAAAATGAAAAAGTTTACAAATTGTTATCTCGACATTTACATCCATCGAGATGCACATAATTATCAGATCAGCAAGTATACATAAATGGTATAAAAGAGAGAGATATAAAAAAATGGGTCAAAAAGCAAGGAAGAATAAATGAAAGGCTCGTAGCGAATGACTTGGCGATTCGCTAACACGATTCATGCAACGAGATAAGGATAATGTAAGCAAGTGGCAAATGATTAGACAATGCGCGTCGTTCTCGTGATGGATTGAGACGTTCAGCGATCATCGGGCCTACTTGGCGATGAATATGTATAATGCATCCGTAGTACACATATAGGCGTCCCGATGAAAATAGAGTTTGGTATTTGAGTGCGCACCATTTACATTGCCGTTTATTTATATATAAGTTTCGGTGGCTGCAAGCTTCAAGTGCAGCAACTTGTAAAAAAAGAGAAAAATCGTTGTTGTTGTTTTTGATGCCTTGGGATCACGTGGATTGATCGAGTTTCCTCAGGTCGTTGCTTACCACTCGTGGTTGGCCCATATTATTGCCACTGGATATTTTTACCATATTACTTCAACTTGGCAATGAAAGCTCGCTGCAGAAGTTCGAGTAGTAACGACCCCTGGGATCAGAATTACCATATAACAGCCGGAATACGCCGTTAAAAATATTTGTCATTTTATTTACCTTTCACATTAATTTAAGTGAATAGAAATTAATTAAACTTGTACTGTAAAGGTTTTTTCTTTGCAAATATTGCAACAATGTTGGAATATATAATGAAAAATACATTTTGGGAAATTCTTGAGTGCTTTTTACTTCGCGAATTTTTGAAACCTAGTCAAAATAAAGAATGAATTAAGAGAAAATTGCAAAATAGATCGATAAGCTTCACATTAATTAACTAACGAGTTTAAAAGTCATTGAATTGGAATGATTTTGAAGTCGAGGAGTTTCATGAATTAACGTAATTTATGTCATGAATTGCAGATGAAAAACAAAACAACGAAGGAGTCGGAAACACAAGCGGTAACGAAAGCATTTTGGAAAAAGGTGAAGTCGAGGCCACCAAAGAAGGAGAAAAAGAAAAAGATGATTCGAACATCGAAGATGAAAAAGAAAAACAAGTCGAAAAAGACAAAGATACCACGAATGATCCGGAAGTCGTTTTCATCCAGGACATGGGTTTTATCGTGAAAATAGTCAGCCCTGGCGCCGAGCCTTTTGATATTCAAGTTTCCAGCATGGAGCTGGTACAGGTAAATGTAAATAAAACCAAACATCTTCTATTACTTCCGAGTTTACTTTAAATTCACAACAAGGAAGACGAAAAGAAGTATTAAGTTTGTATCTTTTGACAATACAATTCAAGAGTTTCGAAAGAATTATTCGAATTATATCATGGGCGACATTTCTCCGGACACGTGAATAAATATGAAAGTATGAGGAAAAAATTAAGAGTTTTTCAACCAGTTATTTTGGCAGGAAATTCACCAACTTCTTATGGACCGGGAAGACACGTGCCATAGGACTTGCTTTTCCCTCCAACTAGATGGTAACACCCTGGACAATTTCGCTGAGCTAAAAAACATCGAAGGTCTGAAGGAAGGTTCCGTCATCAAGGTCGTAGAAGAAGCTTACACTATGCGCGAGGCGCGAATACACGTTCGACATGTTCGTGACCTTTTAAAGTCGGTCGACCCGGCCGACGCCTACAACGGGGTCGAGTGCAGTAGCTTGTCTTTCCTCAACGTCGTCACCAATGGCGACATCATGGAAAAGAAAAAAAGCCGAGCCGACTCGGTCGATTGCACCCCACCAGATTACATCATTCCGGGTTCCAAGGATCGACCTTTGCTTCCTCTTCAGCCGCAGGCTAAGGAACAAAAATGCCCGCCATGCTTAAAAGTAAGACAAATTTGTCTATCTTACGTTGTCGATTTCATCGCATTCTCAGTAATTCTTGGGAAGTTTATATCTCAAACGAAAATCGGGAAGTAAAAAGGCAGAATGGAAAGAACGGAAATTGATAATATTATCGACGGATTCGGAGATAGAGATTAAGGGACATTTTTTGCAGGTGCTGACGACGTCAGGGTGGAATCCCCCTCCAGGGCACAGAAAATTGCACGGTGATCTCATGTACCTCCACGTGGTGACTTTGGAAGACAAGCAATATTATTTGACGGCCTGCGCCCGGGGTTTTTTCGTCAATCAATCGACAAATGAAACGTTTAATCCGAAACCTGCTGTTCCGGGTCATCTTTGTCATAGTTTGATCGAATTGTTGAACCAGCTCAGTCCTTCCTTCAAAAAGGGTTTCATTGCCATGCAAAGAAAAAGGACTCAGAGACATCCTTTCGAAAGAGTCGCTACTCCTTATCAACTCTATGCCTGGTGTGCTCCCCAAATCGAACATACCATCGACGCAATTAGAGCGGAAGATAGTGCGTTACTTGTTGACCATTAGGCACACATAATATGAAATTTTTGAACTACCTTGTCCATTGTTTATGGGTATTTTAAATTCTATTAAGTAGACGTTCAATTCTCTGCGAATATTTAAAGAATGATGTAAAAACTGATCGTTGAACAATTCGAATTGTCCAACAAAAAATGTCAATATGTTTTTTTCCAGCATTCTCCTCAAAACTTGGCTACGAGGAACACATCCCAGGGCAAACGCGAGACTGGAACGAAGAACTTCAAACAACTCGGGAATTGCCTAGAAAAAATCTTCCTGAACGACTACTCAGGGAACGTGCAATTTTCAAGGTTTGTTCAAATATGAGCAACTTTTAATGTATAAAAAATACTTGATTACTAATCGAAAATTACGAATTTAATTACACCAGTACTATATTTCACAAGTATTGTATTCGAAATAATTTCAATAGAAACCTTTTTTTCTTAAATATGTTCTGTCATATTAATTTGAATGCAATTGCCAATGATGTTGATTTTATGTTGATTGTGAGTGCTTTTTTTTGCAGGTACACAGTGATTTTGTGGCAGCAGCGACTCGGGGTGCAATGGCCGTCATTGACGGCAACGTCATGGCAATAAATCCTGGTGAAGAGCCAAAGATGCAAATGTTTATTTGGAACAACATATTTTTCTCCCTTGGCTTCGATGTTCGTGACCATTACAAAGAACTTGGAGGCGATGCAGCTGCTCATGTCGCGCCACGAAACGATCTTCAGGGTGTTCGAGTATACGCTGCAGTTGATCTCCCCGGACTTTGTACTCTTGGAACTGTAGTCATTGATTACAGGTTCTCTCATTTTATTTTCGGACCCTTTCATATTTTTATGTTCTATTGTTTATGAAGTTCACATTGAACAATTTTAAAAGGTTAACACGACCCGGATTTCAAATTATTTGTATAATGATTTGTAAAGCTTAAATTATTGAACTTTAAAATAATATTTTTAAGATGACAATTTTTCTAATCGATGATTTTCTTATTAGAGGTTACCGCGTAACTGCGCAATCAATAATTCCTGGAATTTTGGAACGCGAACAAGAACAATCGGTAGTTTACGGTTCCATCGACTTTGGAAAAACTGTTCTTACACATCCCAAGTATCTGGAACTGGTAAATCAATTTAATTTTATTCTTGTATAATTATAAAAATACGTTGAACTGATGAAGTGGATGTTAATTTTCTTGGTATAGTAGCTAGTGATTTTATTCATGTATTACAAAATAATTGAGCATTATTTCTTTTTTACAGCTCAACAAAGCTGGTCAACAATTGAAAATTCTTCCCCACAAAGTTATCAACGATTCAGGAGAAGAAGTGGAGTTGTGCAGTAGTGTTGAATGTAAAGGAATCATTGGCAACGATTCGCGTCATTATGTTTTAGATCTTTTGAGAACTTTTCCGCCCGACGTTAATTTTTTGAAACGTAAGTATGTCTTGTTAACATTTTCTGTGCCCTGTAATTTTTACCATCCATACTTGAGCATTTTTCATTTCTCATCTACGAGTTTTTGTTGTTTTTAATTGAAAAATGTATTTGTTAATTCTATTTTTGTTTCATAAATTTTTCAATTGGTAGTGGAAGGAGTCGAGTTGTCGAAAGAAGCCAGAGCTCTGGGTTTTCCAGTGGAGCACAAACACAAATTAGCGTGTCTCAGACAAGAATTGATCGACTCCTTTGTTGAATCTCGATACGTTGCATTCATAAAACATGCGGCTATTCGCCTTCAAGAGCTCACTTCTACCAAAAGAATGCAAAAAGAAAAGCAAGTCTCTTCCAAGGTAATTTTTGCAGAAACTTTTGTTTTAACGCATACCAGGTTTGAACTGTCTATTTGTTTATTGTAATTTCTCAGCTTCGAAAGTTGAAGAATCATGTTGTAATTCAACTGCGAGTTCAATAACTACGATTCAAAATCAAGCGTGGTGTGGTTACAGTACATTTTTGAATTATAAGAATTCATGAAAGTAGGTATAAATGTATCATTTTCGTTATTTCTAGGACGATAAAAAAGAAGAAGAATCGACGAACTGTCTCCTGAAAATTGACAGCAACAAAGAAGATTCCTCACAATCTTCAATTGAAGCTGACGAAGCCAAAAAAATAGTAGAAAGTATCACGGATTCTATAACGGGAGGAGAAAAACAAGAGTGTAGATAACTTTATTATTTTAATTTTTCAAGTTGATCGGTTTTTGTACTGTCTGTAGAAATGGAAAAATTTGTTCAGTCTTATTACTAACTGTATGACTGAATGGCGTTGAAATGTTACTAAGACATCGTTTACGAATTGCTTCACAGTGGAAGAAAGTACGAAGAAAATTGTTCATGGAGCGGCGTCCGCCGTAGGAAGTTTGCGAGAAGCGGAATTCGACGTCAGGTTCAATCCGGACGTTTATTCTCCAGGAGTCAAACATACGGATGAAAATGGCCCAGCTATGAAAAAACAAAGACAACTCGTTCAGGACGCTGCAGACTTTCTCCTGACTGTGCAAATACCCGCATTTGTGAGTTGACATATGCTGTTCAATTTTTATGGCAATTATATCCGTTAATTTCGAATGCAGGAATGTTTAATTTTAATGTTTATGTTCAGATTCGTGAATGTTTGGACCACACAGCCGCAGCAATGGACGGAGCCACTTTGATCGAAGCTTTGCATGGTCGAGGAATCAACGTGAGATATTTGGGAAAATTAGCGACAATGTTGTCCTCACTTTCACAACTGCGCTACCTTAATCGTATCGCCGTTTCGGAGCTCATTGTTCGATCCGCGAAACACATTCTCAATTCCTACATACAGGGCACCGAACTTATGAGCCTCTCAGCAGCCATCAGTCATTTTTTGAATTGCTTCCTTTCGGCGGCGCAGATCATTCATCCACAACAAAATTTGGAAGAGGTGAAGAAATAGTGAAAAATTTCGTGCATGTCCGAGACACCAAAGATGAAACAATTGTCAGTAATTGTACAAGCTCGTAAAAATCTTCAAAATTTGTCTTTTAATTTTGAACTATTCATTATTTGATGTAATTGCAATAAATTGACTGTATTCATTGTACAGTTGCAAAGTAAAACTGCGAAACGGCGCAACAAAAGGAAAGGGAAAAACAATGGTCACCAACAAGCCGAAGTAGAATGGGCTTCGTTGACTCCAAAATCTCTTTGGCAGCAAATTAAAATGGATTTGAAAAATTACTTCGACTGGGACAGTCCGAATCCGGAATCTTTGGACGCCACGATCGAAAATTTCAAAATCCAAAAGATATCACTTTTGCGAAGATTCTGCATTAAAACTGGAATACAAATACTCCTACACGAGTACAATTTTGAGAGCAAAAATAGAGTCACTTTCTTCGAAGAAGACATTTTGAATGTCTTCCCTGTCGTCAAACACATTAACCCTCGGGTATGTATTACATGCTTTTTTACTGAAATTATATTAGCTGTCAAAGTTTATAGACAATCCTAAACTGATTGGCTCTATTTGATATTTATTCAAATGTATAATATTGTTGTTTGGTGTTTTAGGCAAGCGATGCCTACAATTTTTACACAACAGGCCAAAGCAAAATTCAACAGGGTTATCTGAAAGAAGGTTACGAGTTGATAAGTGAGGCGCTGAATCTGTTGAACAATGTTTATGGTGCTATGCACTGTGAAATTGCGCAATGCTTGAGAATGCTTGCAAGGTTAAACTACATAATGGGCGATCATGCAGAAGCTCTTTCAACCCAACAAAAAGCCGTTCTCATGTCCGAGAGAGTCAATGGCATTGAGCATCCCTACACCATTACAGAATACGTCAGTGAAATAACATCTTTGCACGTTTTACTTTTATATTTGTAAAAATTACTCTTTTTTTACGTTTTTCATATTCCTACTTACGTCACCGTTTTCTTTTGCCCTTGCCACGAATTTGTTTTCATTTCCAATAAAAATTGTTTTACTCAACAGATATCATGTACTTGGGCAAATTAGAATCTTGATTGTTTTTATTCTACGTAATAAACTTTTTATTGTAATGTATTTAAAAAAAAGTCCGTTCTCGAATTTTGTATTTCTGGATAACAAATGATATTGGTCAAATATTTTGTAGTAAATTTACGTTGTTTTACAGATTCACCTTGCATTGTATTCCTTCGCAAATGGCCAAATCTCGGTGTCTTTGCGTCTTTTGTACAGAGCTCGTTATCTTGCTCTTTTGGTTTGTGGCGAAGATCATCCAGAAGTCGCACTTCTCGATGTAAGTCCCAAGATCGTATTATTTCATAAAAAAGTGCACATAAAAATATTTTTGCTTAGTTAAAAATACAATTGTATTAAAATGATCTTTTTCAATATCTTGTACTGAATTTTTTTTACTCTTAATATTGGGTGGTTTTTGTGTGCAGAGCAACATTTCGCTGATCCTTCACGCTGTCGGGGAGTACGAGTTATCTATCAGATTCCTGGAACACGCGCTCGCCTTAAATCTGCGATACCACGGGCCACGTTCCTTGAAAGTTGCCGTGTCGTACCACCTAGTGGCTCGCACGCAGTCCTGCATGGGTGACTTCCGCGCCGCTATCAACAACGAAAAGGAGACTTACGCTATCTACAAGCAGCAGCTCGGCGAGGATCACGAAAAAACGAAGGAGAGCAGTGACTGCCTTCTACACCTCACCCAGCAAGCCGTCGTTTTGCAGAAAAAGATCAATGACATTTGCACTGGCAAGTCCAACGTCAGTCTTCCGCCAATTCAAATCCAACCGCCTAGTATGGGCTCCGTTCTCGACATGTTGAACGTCATCAACGGCATTTTGTTTGTCCAAATCAGTCAGGCGGACATTGAAAATTTCAAAGCCGAAATTGAGAAACGACAAAAAGAAAATAACAGTGAAAGCGGGGAGACGACGAAAATAGCCGAAATCGAAGACGGGAAATCAGCGGATATTCAGGAAGCCGAAGAATCGGAAATGAGCTGAGCATTATTTCTTTGAGATTTGGCGGAGAATGTGTGTTTTTTTTCGAAGTCCACCTAGTCCTTCTCCTAAACAGTTGATTAGGAAATGTTTTGTTGTTCGGGTTTTTTTTATTCACTCCTCCCCTCCCTGGCTGTAGAAATTTTGTAATTTTGAGAAGTTGTTTATTATGCGGTTGTTATAACAACACAAGACTGCTCGAAAGTTCAATCATTTTTTGAAATAATTGCCATTTTGGAATTTTATACGAACCAACGAAGATAAGGCCTACTTATCGTGGTTTTTTTTTTCGTGACTATTTTCTTATAAATTCTTTGGATATTCAATGGCGCATTTATCATTTGCGAGACCAGAGAAATTGCTGGTAATGGAAGCTCGACTTTCATGCAGTTAGGCAAAGAAATGAAAAATCAAAGGAGTAGTCTTGAATCCTTGGTTGCTAAAGTTACGTTCATAGTTTTAACATCATTGAAAACACCAAAGTGCTTTCTTGTACGATGGTCAGTCATGGTAACTTTTTATGATTCACAATTTTTATTGAGAACTACGTTTTTTTCAGCGTTTGAAGTTACCACTGTCAAAGCAGAACACATTGCAACAAGTTAATGTTTCGAAACGTGTAAAAACAGCTCACGTATTTACAGCTGCAAAACTAGGTACCATTGCTAAAGAAATTCTTTTCTCGAAAAGAGCAAAAAACTCGTCAAGATTTCACCTCAATGTGGGAAAACGTTACGTTTCGTACGTTAGTAAAAAAACTTCCGTGTCCCGCTTTGACAAGTGAAATAACAGTTCACCAGTGCGAAAAACTCATTTTTGAATTTTTTTTAGCTTGTAAACTTCAAAAAAGTTGAATAGTTATAGGTGCTAAAAAACTGACCAATGTAATCAACTTTCACGAATGAAACTATTCTAGATCAATACATTGACAATGTGTTCAAGTTTTGCCCTACGATACCGCGTTAAATAAATGCTCTCGACGTAAATAATAACTGTATACAATATACTCGACGGCGCGTGTTTTGGGGCAAAACTAAATAAAAGCTTGATGGTCAGGTTTTAAATTTTACACTTAGTTTCGTGCATTACACCGAATATTGTATCGCACTTGTTAGAAATGTACGTTCGAGGTACATAATGTAGTTATGAATAAATACACAACATTTTATATCAAAATGCTTGATTTATTCGCTCTCTTTACATTTTACATGCATACAAACGTTTTTCAAAACACATTCATGTTCTTTTATACAAACAGTCAAGTTCTTTTCTCAAGCTACAGAAAATTGAAATAAATTTGTTTCAAGTATTACTTTGAAGTAACTGAAGTGATTTTGAATGACGAAATGATTTTAGTTAAAATGATTCGAAAATTAAACCTGATCAATCTTCATTTGATTTCATTTTGAGGAGCGGAAGGATGCTTTTTTTCGACGAGGCAATTTTTGCGGCCTCGGCTACGCCTTGGCCGCAAAAATGTCAAGTCGTAGAAAAGCATCCGCTCCGAGGTACATATAGATTTTTTTTGCGAAATTTGCCCGCAAAAATGGCGTTTCGCGATAAGGAATATTCCTTTTCGTTCGTAAAGAGCTACTTCTGTTGCGCTTGTTAAGGCAGCGAAACGCCACTTCGCGGCAAATTTCGTAAAAACGATTGTTAATGGAATTAGTTTTTACCTCCTCTCTTATTCTTCTTGTTCCACCTTTTGTAATGCTTATCCTGCTGTGAATTTTGTTTCAAAAAATTCTCCCTCACATCCAATTTGTTAACCAACCATTGTCTCAAATTTTCAAGGGCAGCTTTCCCACCGCTACCACTATCGAAGATCATGGAAATTTGAAAGAACCCATCGAATTCCATTTCTTGACACAAAACATTGCACACAAGATAAGGGGTATCTGTGTGCCCAGAATTTTCCTGATGTTCCTTTGTCTTTTTTTGCTTCACTGGAGACATTTCTGGGCTTTCCATGGTACATTTATCAGCATATTCTTTTATTTGAGTTCCTGGGTTCTCTTCGAGACACATTTTTTTCAAAGTACTTCGATTGGCGATCGCTTCCATCCTTCGCTTTTTTCGAGCACCGGTCCAAGAATCTTGGTACGCCGCCATTGTGTAAGCAAAGCTGGACTCACTGTCAATATCCTTCTTTTTGAAGTCAACCTGAAAAAAAAAAAGAAATCAAGTCAATTATCTTCTAGCGAGTTAGTAAAAGAGTTTGTGCTTTATTTTACCTCTAAATCCTTGGAAAAAATATCATAAACAACAGTGACGAGACCTTCGATGGAAGGAATTCTTTCTGTTACAGGAACTTTTATGTTGTAAGTCTTGTCATAAGGTTTTTTTTTCTGCCTTATTGTGGGAGCAGTGAGCAAATTGACAGTATCTTGGGGCATAAAAGTCCAGGCTAAACCCCACCTGCAAATTTTTAGCTTTTGGCATGAAATGTCTAAACCCACAGTAACACACAACTCTTGATCTACTGAATTGTGACGAGTCATGAAAAGAAAGACCTGATGCTAACAGCAGTAAAGTTAGCAGTCATCGGCAATTGCATACAAAGTATGCCTTGCAGATTCTGACGTAAGGTCCTTTTCCTCGTGACATAACTAATTCGAGCAAACAAATCAAATTTACCGTTTTGTGAACCCTTGACAAAATTCTGTAGAAGTCGTATTGGTTATATTTTTTTCAGCCAATTTCTCTTGTATGAAATTCACTGTATTCTTCCTCCCACACATTGTAGTGAAAATCTTAATTTTTCCTCTGCATTCTTCGCTTTCTTGTATCATCTGTGTGATGAATGCTTTTTCTCCACCTTCGACAAGTAGTTCATCTTCGCTTCCAGTTGGAGCATTGTTAGGTGGCCTGTTTCGCACTTTTTGAAGTTGGTCAATTTGAAAAAATGGGGGATTACACATGGAAAACGTGAAGTTTGTATCTTCTTTCACAATTTCTTTGAAAATTGTATTTCTGTCCACCATCATTACTACAAAAAAAAAATCTCTTACATATTGCTAGTTAGAAGTTTATCATACTGATGAAAAAGTAAAAAGAATGAAACCTTTGATTAGAGAACTGAAATTGTTTTTCTCAATGCAGTCTATTGATGACTGCAAACTTTCCGAGTCAATTTCAGTGCCAGTCATTTTCCAACCAAACATTTTGGCAATCAGTAAAGGGTAAATGCAAATGGCCCCAGTGCCTGCAAAGTCAACAAATATAAATTATATCATTTCGAGGGTTTTCAAAAAAATTTAGAAAACAAAATACAAAATATAAACCGATGTCGATTCCATGAACTGTTGCATCCATCGATAGGTTTGTATGGTTCAACAAATCCTGAAGCCACAAAATATAATTCACTCGAAGGGGTACTGCTGGGACTAATTTTCCCTGTGGAATTTGCACCTCTAAACCAAAATCATGTTTCAGTAAAGTTTCCGTCAAAACTTTCAAGGATTTTTCGTCTTTGAAGTCTATTTTCACATTTCCGTTCAGTTCCTGCAACATTTATTATACTTTTTTTTACCTTAAATTACCTTTTCCATACACAATTAATTGACGACAATTTACCATAATAGCAATTTTGCGAAATTCTGGATACAAAAGAGCGAGCTGCTTGAAATTCGGTCGATCCCGATATTTGTTGTTCGGGTGAATAAACTTTTTACACGACATTATTAGAGTTCGTAGAAACAGTCGTTATTTTGAATATCAACAGTCAAGTTCGTTTTTCCTTGATATCGCGACAAATCTGGATGAATTCAGAACTTTCATCAACTTTTATCCAGTGTGCAGGAACTCCCTCGAAAAATACAGTCTAAACTTTAGTTCGCGCACAGGGGTACAGTCGAACAACAGCGAATAACTAACTGTTGCTAACTGTTAATCTAAACTTTGCAATAACACGGAATATGTATAAAAAAAAATTGGTGCAAAATTTCAAGTCTTTTTACCACTCCAAACTCGAAATATTAATAAAAAAAGGTTTACATGGGCTCTTATGGGAATCACATTATTTTCTCAAATAAAATTAAAAGTGACTGAAAGAAAATTCTGAAAAAATTCTCAAAATCCTTCAATATGTTCCTCTCCTATATGCGAAATTTAAAGATGACTGACCATTTGGTTTATGACAGTTTATGAGAAAGAAAAATATTTGTATAAAATTGACATGACATTTTATACTGAAAAATGAATTTGGCAACGTCGCATTCGTCACATTGATAGATTGATATACAGTAAGGACGGCGTCAGGGGGCCTATGCTCACACGCAGTTTCACATATAAAATAACATGGTGAACTTGCATGTGAGCATAGGCCCCCAGGGTGGGATAGTTCCAGTTGTGTTTTTTTTCTATTTACATTTTCAAAAACCACGTGCTTCCATTGCGCGTGTTCTATTTAGAAAATAATTTGCTTAATCGTGAATTGTAAGTGAAACAATGTTGACGGAACCAAAATTAACGCAAACTCAGCCGAATTTTGCTCGGCCGGCAAATGAACAAAATCAGGTATATGACATAACCTTATTGTATACCTAGATAGATTTTAGTCCATAATAACATCAGTGAGCCGAAAAATAATGAACTCTGGTAAACAATACTGTTCATAGTCGGACTTTGAAAAACTGATTTGTTAAAAGTTTTAAAAAATTATATCTGAAAGGAGTTGGATTTTTGGCCATCGTCATAACTTAAACTTTAGGAAATTTTTTTAAACCACATTGAATCTTTAAAATTGACCAACTTGACAGGTATTTATGGATTTATAAAATCTTCACACAAAAAAGTCCAGCGATTATATGTACTTTTAGCTAATCCAAATTTTGGGAGCACCGCATTTGGATTCCTTCAATTATCTACTCGAAGAAGGACTGAACAGTGCTGTCAAATCAATGACACCAGTTTATACAATACTTGGAAATGGCGATAAACTCAAACTTTTCCTGACTGAAGCAAAAATTCATGCACCATGTGTTCCGAGTGGTGCCTATGGAATTAAAAATCCAAAAATTTATCCAACCGAATGTCGACAACGAATGTGCACTTACAAAGGAAAATTGACAGTCAAAGTCGGATGGTCCCTCAACGGTGTGCAAAAAACTTCTTTGGACAAAGATTTAGGCGAAATTCCAATCATGGTCAAAGTAAAAAATCAACATTTTTTCTTATGTTTATATTTCTTATTTTGTGAGGTGTTAATACAATCAACAGACAGTCATGAAACTCTTTTTCCTGTCCTGTAGAGGTTAGAGTACTTATAGGGTGGAAAAAAACAACGAAAAAGGGTTGTGAATACTTGATTATGTAACAATAAATAGGGCGTTCCATGCCAGATCGGCCGGTACTCGCGGGTCATGTCTCAGATTGGCTTCAAATTTGGAGGGTCGCTAGAGGGGTCGAAATAATACAGAAACCCGAAATTTCAGATTTTTTGGTGCATTTTTGTCGATGCTACGAGATTGATAAGAAAAGTGACCGAATGTTTTACTTTCTAAATATTGCTGAAGTGAAGCGAGCTAAAATTCTGAAAAAATTTGCACAAACGTATTATTCAACAAGCTTTATAAAAAAAATTTTTTGGAAATCATAACCCCAAAACCTAACCACAAAAAGAATCAGTAGATCAAACAACTCGATTTTTATCAAATTACCCCATTTTTGAAAAACAGGGTGCGGGAACTCCCTCGAAAAATTCAGCCTAAACTTTAGTTCGCGCACAGTTTTCAACGTGGTAGGCGGCGCTGTAGTCTCTCCCCTCTGCAGTGCCCCGAAATTTGAATTGAAAAATGTGAAAAAGTGTTCAATTACACAAATGTAACAGATCAGAAAATATTTGAAGTTCAAAGTACATGAAAATTCTAAAATCGATAAATTGAAAACTTAAATGATAGATTTTTAATCGACAATGTATGAAAATCAAAAATCATGTATTGGATTTTTCGAAAATTTGATCTCCGGTTATGCTTTGAGAATATTATGTTTTCGAAAGTGATTTGATTTCGAAAATTTGATCTCCGGTTATGCTTTGAGAATATTATGTTTTCGAAAGTGATTTGATCTCCATCCTATGTAACTAAGCACAAGTGACAAGAGTATTGAAACTTGCTCTATCACTAGATCCAAAACATCCGATTTTCCATGACACAGCATTGAAAACTGGCATGAATAGCGAAAAACGTTTCAGACGTATGATACGCCTGCTGCGGATGATACGTACGACCAATCAGTATAAAATACTTGTTTTATAACTTATTTTCATTATTTCGTGTTTTCTCCATATGCAGTGTGATAGGTACGATTAGTTACTACAATTTCGCCGTGTTTAAACTTACAAATCGCTCGATCCACGGGGATGTGGTCATGACGACATGCGCACCACGCTACAAAAAAATTCGTAACTCCTAAAATTGTCGTTCTTTTTTCGAAGTTGAATATGCAAAATTTGCGCGAATTTTAGGGCTACAACTATAAATTTTCTCAGATTTTTCAAAAATGGGGTAATTCGATAAAAATCGAGTTGTTTGATCTACTGATTCTTTTTGTGGTTAGGTTTTGGGGTTATGATTTCCAAAAAATTTTTTTTCCAAAGCCTGTTAAATAATACGTTTGTGCAAATTTTTTCAGAATTTTAGCTCGCTTCACTTCAGCAATATTTAAAAAGTAAAACACTCGGTCACTTTTCTTATCAATCCCGTAGCATCGACAAAAATGCACCAAAAAATCTGAAATTTCGGGTTTCTGTATTATTTCGACCCCTCTAGCGACCTTCCAAATTTGAAGCAAATCTGAGACATGACCCGTGAGTACCGGCCGATCTGGCGTGGAACGCCCCAAATACATGATAAGTTTGTATTGTTTTTCAGTCGAAATTATGCCACCTGAACAATTTGAGTCCTGCAGAATTGGTAAAACTCAAGGAACACGAAGACGAATGGGGAGGATATTTCATAGTCAAAGGACACGAAAGACTGGTCAGAATGCTTGTGATGACTAGGAGAAATTACCCGATCGCTTTAAAAAGAAACACTTGGAAACAAAGAGGAGCCATGTATAGCGAATTCGGAATTATGCTGAGAAGTGTGAAAGACGACAACACTGCGAGTGTAATTGATCATTTAGCATTTCAACATTCTTATTGCGATTTTCAAAACTTTCCAAACTTACGAATTTGTAAATTTTGATATTCGAACAAGTTTTCATTATAATTTATTCAAGTGATTCAATAGTAATTGCAGAATTTTTGTTACATTGTTTTACAGAGCAATACATTACATTACTTGAACGATGGAACAGTCAAAATTATGTTTGCTCATCGCAAATCCATGTACTACATTCCACTGGTTTTGATGTTGAAATCTTTAATCGATGTCTCGGATAATTATATTTATGAATTATTAATTGCTGGGTGTGAAGAAGATTTGCATTACCGAGGGTGTATTGAAAACATGTTGCGAGCTGTTCACGAACAACGTTTGCATTCACACGAACAATGCAGAGAGTACATTGGTCAGCTGTTCAAGGTCAAACTGTTGGAATTGCCTGCTGATTCAACAAACGCCGAAAATTGCGATTTTATCATAAAGTAAAAGTTTATATTCTCAAAATAGTCTTGAACTTAATATACATATTATATTAGTAGAAAATGAAGACTACACCTTAGTGGCAGAAATTAACTCAAGTTCAAAATATTAATAAAATGATTGCAATTCGCAGGAACTGTCTTGCGATTCATCTTGAGGAACCAAAAGATAAATTCAATCTGTTGATCTTCATGACGAAAAAATTGTTTGCCTTCGCAAATAACAAATGCGCCGTCGAAGGAGTCGATTCGGTGATGATGCAAGAATGTTCGGTTGGAGGACATTTGTACTTGCAAGTTTTGAAAGAAAGAATTTACAGTTTCTTGCTTACAGTCAGATCAGCAATAACGAAAAGAGCACATAGCTTGAAAAATGATTTCAAATTGACCCTGAGTAACTATATTCATTTAATATTCATAATTTTCGAAATTTAATCTCTTGTTTCAAAATTTCTGTCATTTCCCTACTTTCGTTTATAATTAATTAATAATTAATTCATTTTTATGTTTTTGAATTTTTTTCCAATTTTAGTGAATTTCGACTTCCATTATTTTATTGTGTTCGTTTTCTTTGTGTACCCTGACTTTTTCATTCGTTGGTTTAGTTTTATTTATATCTTCGTATTTTCATTTCTATAAATTTCGTAATTATAAATTTTTTGTTTTGTCAAGTTTTTTGGTTTGATAATGATCTATTTTAAGGAATATGAAAAAAAATTCGAATTCTTTTACAGGTGAAATGGACAGAGCGTTAAAACACAGTGGCGGAGTTGAACATTTGATGGAAAATTTCATGGCGACTGGAAACTTGAAGTCCCAAAGTGGTTTGGGAATGATGCAAGATTCAGGATTGACAATAGTGGCAGAAAATATCAACAGAATGAGATTTATGAGCCATTTTCGAGCGATTCACAGGGGTGCGTTTTTCCAGGAAATGAGGACAACTGAGACTCGTCAGTTGCTTCCAGATGCGTGGGGTGAGATGTACAATTTTTTGTAATTTCAATGCACTTAGAGTGTTGGAAATCGAGTTTTCGTCTACGGAGTAAAATAAGCATTGATGTTGGGAAGTTAGTTTTTTTTTCGTTAGAGGAGAAAATGGGTATTTTACTTGGTAGTGAATATCAGTTTTTTATTTAGTCGATTTCTTCAATTTTCCAATAAAAATATGTCTTTTTTTATAGGATTCATTTGTCCTGTTCACACACCTGACGGAACCCCATGTGGTCTTTTGAATCATTTGACAATGGACTGTATCGTGACGAAACATCCAGATCCAAAATTGAAGAAAGAAATTCCCAACGTCTTACTCGATCTTGGAATGTTGACACTTTCCATGTCCAGCGATTGGAAAAATTCTTACACGGTCATGTTAGATGGTCAGATTTTGGGCACGATCGAGGACAAAATCGCTCATCGAGTCACGGACAGACTGCGAGTCATGAAAATCATGGGAGAAGTGAGTGATCCATTTTCAGAAACGGTTAAAATTCCAAACTTGAAGGTTTTTGGAAAAATGTAGCTCATTTTGTAACATCATCTGAAATTTTGAACGATTTACTGGTAAATATCACAAATTTTATTGAAAATTTTTTTAGATTCCCACGACAACAGAAATTGTTTTGGTGCAGAAGAAAAACATCCCGTCTCAATATCCAGGGTTGTTTATGTTTACGGGCCCATCTCGAATGATGAGACCTGTGAAAAATTTGGTGCTCGACAAAATCGAGTACATTGGAACATTTGAACAAATTTTTATGAACATTTGTGTGATTGAGAAAGAAGCTTGCGAAGGAGTAAGGAATAAATTATTATAAATAAATCAATTTTCAGACAAAAATATTAATTTGAAAATATTGATTGTTTTGTATTGTTTTCCAGGTCACGACGCATCAGGAGCTTTCGGAAATATCATTCTTGAGCAATTTGGCGAATTTGATTCCAATGCCTGATTGCAATCAGAGTCCTCGAAACATGTATCAGTGTCAAGTAATTAATTCGTGGATTTAGGTTACTTTATTGATTTTTTATTTTGGTCACTTCATTTGATTGTTGTTTTTTTCGCAGATGGGTAAACAAACTATGGGCACTCCTTGTCACACGTGGAAGGAACAATCAGAAACACGATTGTACAGGCTCCAAACGCCAGGAACACCTTTGTTTCGACCTGTTCACTATGACAAAATTAAACTGGACGACTTTGCAATGGGCACCAACGCAATCGTTGCTGTCATTTCTCACACTGTACATATTATTCACCACTCATAATTTGTTTTATTTCTGGGTATTTTAAAAATGTAAAAATTTCTCAGGGATACGACATGGAAGACGCGATGATCATCAATAAAGCCGGCGTTGATCGGGGATTCGCATACGGAACGATATACAAATCCGAAACTGTCGAACTCCCTAATCCAAAAAGCTTCTTCGCATTGGATCCAGACAAACCACAGCTCGCAAAATATTTGGATAGCGATGGATTGGTCAGTCCAGGAACGCTGATCAGAAAAGACGATCCTTATTGCTGCCTTTATAACGCACCAGAGTCGCGCTACCAAGTCGAAAAGTACAAAGCTAATGAAGAAGCGTATGTAAGCACCGTCAAACTTTGCGGTACTGTGGACTCTACGCCGAGAAAAGCCGTCATCACTTTCAGAATACGGGTGATTTTTATAACCTCTTGTAATGTTTTTTTTTTTTTTTTTTTTTTTGGAAAAGTTAGCTGAACAAGTTTCGAAGTCTATGCTCCAACGGTAATTTGTATATGATTTTATTTTGGATATTTTTAGCGTTTTGCTGACATTGGTGACAAATTTGCCTCTCGAGCTGGACAAAAAGGCATTTGTTCGCAGCAACGACCTCCGATCGATTTGCCAGTCACAGAAAGTGGTTTAATTCCGGATATAGTGTTCAATCCTCATGGTTTCCCAAGTCGGATGACGATTGGTAAGTATTGAAAAAATATTTCGCTATTGGAGAAACATAGTGGAACAGTTTTGGTTTTTTTTTTCTATAACAATCATTAATTTTTGATTCTAGCTATGATGATTGAAGTGATGGCAGGAAAAGCAGCATCTGTTTATGGAAAAGTTTATGATGCGACACCTTTCAAATTTTCCGAGAAAAACACCGCAATTGATCATTTTGGAAAATTGCTCACTGAAAGTGGTTATAATTATTATGGTACTGAAACCATGTATTCTGGCATTGATGGCCGAGCAATGAATGTGGAAATTTTCTTCGGCGTCGTTCATTACCAACGACTTCGGCACATGGTTTCAGATAAATGGCAGGTTTGTTATTTCAAAATTCATGTTTATCGTAATGTTTAATTATTGAATATATAGAACCAAAAATTCAAAAATGTTCTTCATACATGACAGCTCTAGAGTCGAAGTGGTATGAGAGGACTTATCTCAAGTTTTTTCTGAGGTCCATTTATCTGAGTCACATTTATTAAAAAAAAAAAACCTGATTAATTCAAGTCAGTTAACTTGCTGTAGTGATTCATGTTTTTTTTTTTGTATTTTTAGGTCAGAAGTACTGGCGACGTTGATATGTTGACCCAACAGCCAATAAAAGGTCGACGTCGTGGTGGAGGAGTTCGGTTTGGTGAAATGGAACGTGATTCGTTGATTTCCCATGGGTGCTCGTATTTACTTCAGGATCGACTTTTCCATTGTTCCGACAAATCAAAAGTGGGTTTAGACTATTTTTTTAAAGCCAAATACTCGAAAATAGAAAAAACTAACTTTCTTAAGTACGAATTTTTAGAATTTACAGGAATCGGGTATTCCCGATGTTCATCACAACAATTATTTTCAGTTTCTAGTTTTTTCATTGTGAATGCGATTTATTTTACATGCTTGATTGTAAAAAATTTTCTCTGCTAAAACCAAACATTACAAAATAATGCTATTTTACTCTTACAGAGTCTGATTTGTCGAACATGCGGAACCATTTTGGGCCCTGGGATTGAAATTTTGCCATCCAAAGGTAAATGTGTCACAGAATGTCGACTTTGTGGACCAAAAGCTGTTATTGGGGAAATCGAAATTCCCTACGTTTTCCGATACCTCATCAACGAATTTGCATCTTGCAATATCAACTTGAAAATATCTGTTGAAGAAGTTTAAATTCTTAGCCAGATACTTCTAATGAGACACACAAATATCTTTATAATTAAAGTTTTATTTTGTACTTTACAATCGACGCCATTTTTTCTTTCCTTAAAAAAACTACTTCCTTTCCCCAATTCGAATAAACATCGCAATCGATTGTAAACGTCAGAATTAACAATGTAATATTCCTTATAACAAATATCTAATATTGAACAGTTTATGTACATTTTATTCAATTTTTAAATTGACTATTGTTTTTTAGAAGCCTCGGGATTTGTTGTTTTTAGTTCTTCATCTATTCTTTCTTTAGCTCGGAAAACTTTCGATTGGATATAATATGAGCCTCCTTTTGTTCTGTCGTTGGCTTCCATTAAGTACGTATACTGTTTGTTAATTTTGTCTGTGTCGCTTGGCTTTTCTACATTCAATATTTTCATTGCTTCTTCTAAAGTGATACCAGTTCTGGCATTTGTTGCTACTCGTTTCGCGCCTTGCTGTCCACCGCCGGCGCGTTTCGCAGCTTCTTGACTTGCTGCGATTTCCTGCCGTACAGCTTTCATAAATGCTTTTCCTATGACTTGTGATCCCAGGACAACAATTTGAATGATATATTTTGCCATTTTTTGGAGTTACTGAAAAGTAAAATGATGGTTTTTTTTATTTCTACAACAAATTTCTTTTATCACTTGACCAAATTGGTCAATGAATGAAAGAATGCTCCATCAAATTTGCATTCCCCTGAAGGATAATAAAATGTGATAAACAAACTTATTGGAAGAATGTTCTATTTGAATTTTTAGATATTTTTAATAAAACAAAGTTGACTTCCAGAGTTATCTGGAAAACTTATGAAGGTATTTAATTACATTTCATCATTGGCAGTTTTCACATAATAAACAAGTTTTGGATAGCCGGCAAACAATAAGTAAACAAAAACACCCTCTAAATCCGAATTACAAGATTATTAATAATAGATTAGATTGTGAAAATAAATTAGCAAAACTTGCATCATTAGGTGACATTTCATTTTACTTTAAAAATCAAATTAATTTTTGTTTTTATCGATTGAAAACACGTGGATAACGTGATCGCGTGAAATTTCCTTCATCAATGATTTGTAATGACATTCTTATGCCCTCGATTACAATCATACACCTAACCTCGTAATTTATATTTTAAACATTGATATTTCGTTTTCACAATAAAACTTATAACAAAAAGTGACATCAGTTTTGGATTTACTCACATTTTCTGATATTTTCCGCTATTTTGAAAATTTCAAATAAACAAAAACTACGAGCGTCCAATTGTTTGTAATGATTGTAATTTTTGGTAATTTTTTGTGTAAGGTATTTTATTCTGTGACTTGTGATTGGCGGACGCACCCGACAAACTACGACATTACACGAACTTGCACGACGATCGCCAAGGGTGAAGGCACACACACACTGTTATACTAGCTAGAGTCTGCTGAAGTCTGCTAGAGTCCCTATAAATAGAGAGTCTGGCGATTTGCAATATGTTAGTGTGTACGTGTCGCGATCGCTTATCACTGGTATTACATATATGATAATTTGCAATAATTGTAAGGAGTAAACAAGCAAAACATGCTTAATAACTTCAGACAACCTTGAACCTACAAAAAAACGATATATATATATGCACGACATGTTTCGGAAATGTTATAAACTGTGAATGTAATAACATTTGAAGAAAACCCCACCCGAAGAAAACTTCGAAAAACAAACGTAAGTTTATTTGCATACACTCAACAATATAAAATGGTAACGCACCTAACCTAAAAAACATATAGCTTCTTAGGGTTAGGTGCGGCTAAAGCAAGTGTACGTACTCACTTTTTTTATTTATTATTTGTAAGAAACCCTAAATTGACCATGCGTCGCCTTGGAACGTCCTCCCCTACCCTAAAAACACCTCTTTTTCGGAAAAAATTGTTCTAGACCCATTTTTGGGAAAAGCCTAAACTGAACAATTACCGTTTTCCTAAAAAAATTGTAGTCCTCTATTGGAAAATTTGCATTTCAGCCACAAAATGTCAACCCTCTCCCTAAGCAAACTTCGTCGTCGAGAACCCCTGGAGAATTCAAAACCCAAGAAAAAACTTGACCGATTTGATGGACTCACCGAACAAGACCTCCAAAAATCCACTCTCCCCGACATTCTAGAGGAAAACCTGGACCTCGTTTTTATTGGGATAAATCCCAGTCTCACTGCTGCGCACCGAGGTCGTTACTACGCTGGTCCCGGAAACCATTTTTACAGGCTCTTGCATGCATCTGAACTCGTCCCTGAACTTTTGACCTTTGAACAAGACAAACAACTTCTTTGTCACAAAATCGGACTCACGAACATCGTGACTCGTCCCACCCGATCATCATCAGAACTTAAAAAATCGGAAATCAAAGATGGTGCTTCCATCATTCGAAGTAAGATTCAACAGTTCAAGCCAAAAATTGCTGTGTTCAATGGAAAATGTATATACGAGGTTTTTGCTAACATCACTGGAAAAGGAAATTTCAATTTGGGATTGCAGCTGGAAAAAATTGGAAAAACTTCGGTTTGGGTTGTGCCATCCAGCAGCGCACGTTGTTCAAATTTTCCTAGGATGACAGATAAGCTGAGATTTTACCTCGCTTTAAAGAAATATTTGAGCTTTTTGAAAAATGAAATTTTTGATGTGGATTTGGATGAGTTTCGGTTTGAAGGAAAATGCAGTCCTTCAATTCCCAGCACTTCGAAAATGTGGAGGAGGAAAAATGTTTCTGGATTTTTGCATGGAGGAAGAATTGCAAATAAAGATACGTTTTTCATGGGCGAGGAAGATTTTGCGGTTGCGAAGAGCACGGAATTCATCTTGAGTCAGACGGAGTCCAAAGAAAAATTGGATGAGATTACAAATTCAATAGATAATTTGGATACAGAAAAAAATGAAAGTAAAAATGAAGAAAGGAAGATGAAGTCAGAGAATAAAAAAATTAGAGAGAGCCCAAAACAATGTTTGCATGTGAAAAATCAAAGTAGGCAGAAGTCAGAGGATTTTGTTAGCATTATTAAACGAAGGATTCTAGAGAAAGAAACTGTTTTGACTTCCAAGAGCGAAGTTCAGAAATTGAATTTTTCAAATTTGAAAGGTAATAAGAATAGAAAAAATTTTTTGAGTTAGTCATTTGTTGAGAATGATTTGAATGATTCAGATTTTTTGTTGTAAATTTGGAGCATGTTTATATTGTTGTACTGCAGTGGAAGTCTATTTTTTACGAAGGATGCATATTCAATACTGTTAATCAGGAATGTAATAAATTAATTTTTGTACCAATTATGACATTGTACTAGTGACCTTAAATAACACTCGAAATTTCCATTTCAACAATTTTCACTTTTCGAACCCTGGAACTTGAATTTAAAAAACATAATTTGTTATTGGTTTATACATACTTTTATTATCTGTTTAATAGAAGAATATTTCTCGTTTCATTATTACATTAAATATAAAGTAATAAAAAAAGGTTTCTTTTTAAAATACATAATGTATCTTTCATTAGCATACAAATACCTGAAAGTTTGATAGTTCAGAGATATTTCGCTTTTTCACAAAATATTAGTCGGAAAAGTATTATAAAATTTCATACTTTGTACAATTTTGCATTGTTTTTCAGTCAAGCATGTCTACGTCGCGAGTTTCTAAAATTTACTAATCATTCACGATATTCCAAACAAGCCATTTCTACTGATCTGATCTCATTTTTTGCAGCAGCGTCGAGAAATCTTATTTTGTCGATCAAACTGAACACATTTAGAAATCAACAAAAAGTATTCAAGTAATACTTTCAAGAAAGGAAAGACTTTAATAAATTTTTGTTATTTCCGTCCCAACGTGTGACTAGCTGCAAAATAGTTTAAATAAACTTCAGATTTCGATATACGTACTTCTTATAAAATGGTCTTATTATTTATTATAAACTTTCATCATATTTACTTCTAAACTAGCATTAAACTTTTTCTGGAATAACAAAACTCACACATACAATGTAATAAAGAAAAAAACAAAAATACACAGTTAATTCAAGTACTATCGACCTTAAAATTAATCAACAGTGCAAAAAAGAGGGATCATAAATTTTTACAATCACAACTTGCAATAATCCTCTTTTTTTTAAATAAATGAAGATGAACATAAATAATTATTGACGGTTGTTTTTTATGTGATAAGGCCACTAGTGATACAAATTCAATGTAAATGCTTTACTACCTGAAATATTCGATGCAATTGTTTATCACAGTATTTTTTAGTGTTATTAAATTTCTGAACATTCGAAAATCAAACGTAAAAATGATTCAATTACAAACGGTTGTTTTTATATCAGCTTTCTGAATTACAAAAAAGTAAAAAAACTAATTCTTCAAAATCTGTTACAACTGGCCAAAAATTGCATCGAATTTCAGAGGCAATAGTATATTACGCCTCGAGGGGCGAAAACTAGCGAATGCAAACGAGCGCTGAGTTGACTGCACGAGGGAGCTTTAGCCCCCAAGTGTAGTCACAGCGTGAGTTTGACTCGATCGTTTCCGCCCCGAGGTGGGTATGCTATTTTTCTCGACGAGAACATGGAAATTTGGCAGCTTGAATAGTCTATAGACCCACGAAAGTGGTCACAAGCCCACCAATGGCACCAACCAATCACAAGCGCGAAAATAAATAACACGAGGGTATATTTATTTTCGCTTCCAGCTTCCAACCAATCAGAGAAGCGTAAATAAATTTACCCAAGTGTTTATTTATTTTCGTGCTTGTGATTGGTTGATGCCGTTGGTGGGCTGCAGGTGGTCATTTTCGCGATGGTCTATAGTCTACGAAAGCCGTTATTTTCCATGTTAGAGTCGAGAAAAATTTATGAAAGTTACTATATAATAATTATACATAACAATAATGCAGGCAAATTTGCGACTCAACATTGTTTCATGTACTTTTTTCAGAAAGTACCTCTCGACGACCGCAAAATTGTTTACGAATACAAAAATTTATAGCCAATTTTCAACAAAAAATAAACTTTTTCTACATCTTAATTTTAAAATAATCATATAGTACCGTTACAAATTTTTCATGTCTGTTGGTTCTGCGTGAAATATGTTTGCAAATCCTCAGAAATATCTACACTGAATGACATGAACTGCGTCAACATAAATAATGATACAATAAACGAAGACATTCCACATTCGAAAAATTTTTTGACGTAGAATACGAGTAAGTTTTGCGGATTTTCGAAAATGAACATGAAAATGTACTCGGTTGAGTCAATATTTCTTGAGATTCGTAAGGTTATTACTATTATAAAAAACTTGTTCGCCTTTTACGCTTTTACAATCTCTTATTTTTTGACGTTGAGTATGTATAGCATATAATATACTTTTCAAGTACATTTTGCATGAATACTCCAAATCATGGATATTGTGTCGGTGATACTAGTTTTTTATTCGGTTTACATTACTTGATTTTGAAGATTCACCCAGTTTGAAAATTTTACAATATTTATATAACTAGTTACTATATTTTCAACTAAATGATTATTCAGTCCAAGCAGATAACAAATTCTGCATTCAGTTATAGAATCCAAGTCCACTTGTTTCTATATCACTAAACAAAATTCAGAAAATGAGTAAACGACCAAATAAACATAGAAGTAAAAAACAAAAATAAACTTTCAAAGAAGAAACGAGAAATGTCGAATTCCACAATAAACAAAGTTGATCGTCTAGGTTTTTGAAAAAACTTATATATATATATTTGAATTCTGCTTATCATTTGTGACTTCGATATAATCGAATTTCCTAAATTTTGTATATTTAATTTTTAACTTTCTATTCTTAACATGAACATACACATTCCAATCAGTTTTTCACATTTTCCTTGAATTCGTCAATTTTTATCTGCGATGAAAATTATAAATTGAATATGAAAAAACTGAGAAAAACAAAATCATGAATCATTACAATTACAAAAAGATTTTTCGAACTATTTGAAAAATAAAATAATTAAAGCAAACAAATTGAAGAGTGAAGAAGATCCATGTTCATTTTTCGCGAAATCCATGAAACTTCTTTACAAAATTTCACAAAAATAGAACAAATTTGTAATAAACCTTAATTAAATGCAAACAGTTGATACTTTTGTCAATTCTGATTACTCCAAATGGCATGGCCTGGAATCATGTATGCCATACAGTATAAAAATGAGCAGAAAATTGTTTCTAGTTCGATGTAAAAGTGACTTAGGCTAAGAAAGTGCAGTTTTTTCCAAAGTGAAAACGCGTTATCAGACTTGGAAAAATTGGTGGCGCCCGAGGCACATTTTTTGAGCCAGACTCTTGCAACTCTGAAGCTGATAAAAATGTCCAATAAATTTGTGTGAAACCGGTTTCATATAAATGTTTAAAAAAGATTTCTGGACTATATCGGAGCAACCTTATGAAAACATGAAATCGTAATCAATGGGCAAACTTTGAAAAGTCGCTAGTTTAAAAATTTCATGCATTACACATTTCAAATGAGAACTTCCGAATTTTTTTATGTCAGAATTTTCAAATTGGTACTAACGAGTTTATAGTTTCTCGATTACAATTTTCAAACTTGAAAATTCGACTCTACATTTTCAAATGTGAATTTTGGATTTTCCAATATTTCGGTAGATTAATTTCCAATATTTCTGTAGATTAACTTTTGAATGGTAGAATTACCATGTTTCAATTTTTCACAATGGAAATTTTGAAATTAAATTAGAAAATTGTGTTTGCTGAATTTGCAGAATTGAAAAATATTAAACGATATCGGAAGCACGTTTAACTATAAAATACACATAGATAATCATGATTCAAATTCAAAAAATTTTGGTTATCAACAACATTTTGAAAAAATCAACAATATGATTGATAACACACAAAAATATTGAGGCACACTTTCAATGAGAAAAATTATCGACATTTCCAACAAATGTTATATTCTTAGACCATACAGTACATGTACTGTATGGTACAAATGGTGCCTACCAAATGGTGCCTACCTCAAATTTTTATGGCAATACAATTCCAGTTACAAAATTTTTTTAGCAACTTCAAAGGTTTTTTTTTTTTTTGGCACTTAACGAGAAATGATCATCATTTTATAACTTTCATAAGGTCACACTTGTAAGAATGGAGGTTACTTAAATAAGAAAATTCAACTCCAAAAACCTTACTTTTGATAGGTTGAAATTCTTCTCGAAATTTTATGGAATCCTTCAAATTTTTTGGCGATTTCTATGAGATTCAAAGTTACAAGAAACGTTTTGAATCAGGCGTTACAAAGTCGACTCATGGATAATTTCGTCATTAGAATCCAGCGAAGTATTGGCATTTGAAATGACGTTTTGTGGAGTCAGCGTAATCGGTGATGATTTTCTCGACGGTTTTGGCGAGGTCTGGGAGAAATTAATAAGTGAAAATCAAATTTATCAAAACTGGTTCGCATTTTAAAATGTTCCGAACATTTTTAAACTGTCAAACGTCAGCTTTTTCTTTTGACTTTGGAATTTTTTTACACTCTATATTTTTTATAATTGAATAAAAACTTACCCAATCCCTTTTTGTCATCACTTCCTCATCTGAACAGTAATCCACTTCTTTAGCGTCTTCCACCATTTCTATGCCCATATTTCGTTTTGATGGTTGCAAAGTTGCATATTTTTTGCACGTCCTAAAATGAATATTTAATATACATTACTTCTATGACTACATCATCGAAATACTGTGCTTTTTAGGTTTCTGTTCTGTTGTCAATTTTTCATTCACATAATTTAACTATCACAGAACTATTTAATGATTATGAAATAATTTGGGCACAAGTAATCTACAATTAATTCCAATTTCTTAACAAAAACAAATTTCGTCAACATTCACATCAAAATACACTATGTTACACTTAATTTTACCACGTTGAAGGCAAAACTCGTGATCACCTATTGAAATTATTCAAATTTTTTTCTTCCACGATCTGCTGCTCCTGTTGTCCCCTCCCCCCTTCTGCCTCCTTGTTGCCTCCACCCTTGTTTCCCGTACAGTACGAAAATGGCGGCATTCGGGACACCCAATGGTCGATTCCGGAACCAGCGGAGCTCGTCGACGCCGCCGAGGAATTGCCAGTCGAGCTGCTCGTCAAACCCCGGCGGTGATAAAACAACATGTACGCGGCGTTCGTCACCAGATTCGTCTCACTGACGGCCTCGACTCTGGTGTCATCGAAGCAGTACCACTGGGTGTCGTAAGGATTCCTGCAAAACGCAGTGTAATGCCCGCTCTGCAGATCCTGGCCGTGGTGGTTGCAAATCGCGTACAGGTCGTACACGTTTTCGTCGAATTTGACGATGCCATGGCCTTTGTTTCGGGGTTTTCGCCATGGCGACGGCCAGCCGCTACCTACACAAATAATCATAAATTTTTTTACAACATATCGGAATATTTTTCAAAAATCGTAAGTACACCCAGCTGCAATCATTCACCTACAAGGTGAACAGGCGAATCACTATAGGCCTTATAAGCGAATCATTACAACTAGGTGTGCACATTGTAATCACAAGCGTTTCGCTAAAAGCAAAATAAATTAACATTTGGTAATATTACTGGAACCAGTGGCGCAGGGGGGGGGGGGGGGGTTAAGGGGATTAATCCCCTCCCATAAGTTTACAAAAAATTTTAAAAACTTGATCAGAAATCGAGCTAATGGCAATCGCTGTTTGTCACGACTGAGCATTTTTTCGATAACGTATATACATAAGGTAATTGCGAGAGAGTTCGGACACTCTACACCCATCAAAACGTGTAGAAACCCCTTTCTTTTGCAATGATGCAGTGTTCATGTGTTTGGATATGTAAACACAAAATGCAAGTGCTGAAAATACTTTTTTTTTCAGATTGACAAATAATAAAGTTCGATGATTTAGGCATGATATTAAGCTCTATATATTTCGGCTGAAATATCAATATTTCTCGCGAATATGCAATTTTACCGAAGCGCTGGGTCAATCTACGTAATTTTTTTCTATTTTACGTTATTTACTTTGATCTGGTGCCACACTGTAAAAACGGAAAATTCTTGTTTCCTTCGGAAAATTGGGAGAGTTCAGACGTTTTTTGCGGGGGAGTTGGACACTTGATTGCTCTAAAAATGATGAAAAATTGGATGAAGAATTTAGAAATTCAACTAGGAAGACACGAAAAATTAAAAGTTGAAAAGATGTTAAAGGGTTCGCGGGAACTTAAGGGACTAACCAACAAAATTTTCGAAGTTTTTTTTTTTTACATTTCCGTATTCGTCTAGTTGTCCTACGTATCGGGGGGTATAATAAATGAACCATCTATAATTTTTTCCATACTTTATTTTCTAACAAAGTTTACCAAGGGGTTACCTGAAAGGGTAGTCCGCGAACTAAAGGGGCTAACTGCATACAGAGTCCTATGGGAAGTATCATTTTCTCGACCTAATCGCGAGGTTCTAAGTAAATATTTACTACTAAATAGGAAAACGGAGGCACGAGACGAAAACGTATGGAACACAGCGTCAAAACAACTAAACACTTTTTTCCAAGGTGTCCGAACTCTTCCTCGAAAATTTCTATTAACGAATTTTAAAGATAATTCGAGAATCTACACATTATAATAATTGAACAATCAGAAAAAACGTCCAAAGTTAAGGGACTTATTCTAGAGGGTTTCAACTTCCAACTAGGATTGTGAACATATTTATTTTAAAATTTTTGTGGTTGAAACAGCAATTTTAAGAAAAGTGTCCAACTCCCCCACAATTACTGTATAATGTAAATTTTGAAAAACGAACAGATTTTCGTACTTAATTGTTTTTGTGCACATGACAGATGATTTCTGTAACGAATCTTTCAAAGGTTTCCTAAAGGTACTTGATAATAAAGAACCTTTCGGTTCTTTTTTGTTATTTTAATATCCTTTGGATTAATTTCGATTAATGACGAATTCAGAATAGTTATGTTAAAAAAGACATTCATATTCATTTTTATTGAGTTTGAGAGAAAATTACTGAATTCTTTGTTTTTCGAAATTTTTGCACATTCGGATTAACGTAAGCACACAATTTATTTTAATTGCTGCATTTTTTGCATCCATATGGTAGCTAATTGAATCCATCAGAAAGCAATTCAATTTCTCCTGAACACTATTTTATAAATTTTCGTGGTCAAGAAATAGGATTCTTCTAGTATCGTATTTGATCCTGATTACCAGAGTTCTCTGGGGGTCAATTAAAGTTTTATGGTGTCCAATGTTCATCAAATTAGGTGTCAAGATATCGTATAGCATCACTTAACATTTGAAATGCTAAAGATATAATTCAGAATTTTTGAATTTGTAGGTCGATATTTCGATTTAACTGGGGAAAAATCATTTACAGTAGATAAAAGTCGATATGATTTTAAGATGACACGAATAATATTTATTTCACAATATTATTGTGAATTTGAACTTAATACCAAGTCAAATCCCCCTCCATCGCAAAAAGCTATTTAAGCCACTGATTAGAACTATCACGAAATAAGTGAAACATTAATATTCACACTTACCGAAACCTCCCAACATGGAATATTGGTTCTGTCCCTGAGGAATGTTGTTCTCCAAATGCGGCGTCATGTCAAACGCGTAAAGAGGAAAATCCACGAGCATCGTCAGCTTTGATGTGGAACGCTGTTTCGACTGCTGACGAAAACGCTTCAGATGGATCACGAGAATGTGGGGAAGCGACCAAAGGCCGAGTTTCTTCACGACTTCCTGCTTGCGGTCGCAGTGGGGACAGTGCCAAGCGTCCTCGGCGCCGAGTTTCTCAGGTTTCGTGTAGAGGTCAAAACAGGCCTCAAGGGTGACGGAGCCTGTGTGCTCCGAGTTGGTTTTGAGCTGCTTGACGCTAGCGTGTTCCTCCATTTGGTCCGCGTCGTCCTGGATGATGGAGCTTTTTGCGTTTTCGTCCCATTCCAGAATGAGCTTCACGTGCTGGGGCCCTGAATCCGAGTCAGACAGCGAAAGCGCTTGGTCAATTTGTTCGGTGTAAAGGGGATGCTCAACCATGGGATCTGCGGCAAAACGACAGAATTTGATTACTTGTTCCAATTTTTAACAATTCTGAATAAATTTTCGAACTTTTGAGACTTCAAGTTTCGAGGTTCTGAAAACTGAAAAACTTTCAAATGTTGCAGTGTATTACAGATTAAAAATTAGATTAGGACAATTTGAAATTCTTACCGATGCAAGGATGTTCATCCTGAATAGGGGTGGCCGCAGGGTCCGCCACGCGAATGTTGAAAAGTCCTAGTGTTTGGCTGCTCGTGAGAACGTCCTCGACCAAAATCGCGTGCATTTCCTTGAGCAGCAATTTTTGCAAATCCTCGTATGAGATTTCCCGTGAAACTTGCATGGTGTAAGGGCTCCCGAAACGCTCCCTGAGGGCGCCCTTGACCAGCACGTTGACCCACACAAGCAGAATGTAAGCCTGCTCAGTGGGCTCTTTCAGTTGGGGGAGTTCGATGCAATAAAGAGGATCGTTCTCGGTTATCACAGACAGTGGTTGGCAATCGGAAAAAGTTCTACAATAATAAATGAAAATGAATGAACATTTCTAAATTACAATCCAAAATATGACAATTCCTAAAATGCGCAGTATTTTTCATGTTTCATATCAAATTTTCATACGTCTCTGCTAATTCTTACACTCTAATTTTTGAGCATCGAGCGTCGAATTTCATAATTTAGCATTAAACAATTAAATAAAGGAAGCTAATCAATATACACTTTTTAATTTTACGTAAAACAATGATGAAACAATACCTATGAAAACCTTCGTCGTGAACTTCGGTCAGGAGCATGTGGTTCACGTCGACGCCGGTGTCGCTGGCCAAAATATCGCGCAGTTCTTTGACGTTGGCCGCTTGGTTGATGCTCACCCCTATTCGCACTTGTCGTGGTTGCTGCGATGTGTACAAAACGTTCACGAAAAGATGCATGGGCTGATAATTCTGCGGCACCGGCACGGAGACGCACAGAAATGGATCGAACGTGTTCGATTGGCGATTGCATCGCGGACAAGTCAAGCTTGAACGGAATTGCGCTTGGAAAACTGAGAGAACGAACGAATTATTGCATCGCATGTGGTTGTCCAACGTTTCACTCGCGATGTCATCCGGCTTTCCAAAAGAGTTCTGTGGCAAAAAACATCATTACAGTTAGTTTCCAAAAATTAAGTTAATTTCGATGCGAATTCAAACACGTATTTACTCATCTCGTTAAGATGATAAATGACGATACAATAAAAAAATGATGATACAATAAAAAATAATACAATAAAAAAAATGATACAATTCCAAACTTCAGACACATGAAAGGAAAATTCAAAAATATAGAAAATTTGAATTCGAAACTTCGCGTATTTCGAACATTTGAGCATTCGGAGAATTTTTAGACTGACTAATCTAGAGGTCCAAAAATGTGAAATTTGTAATCTGGGAATCAAAAATCCAAACGTCCGATTTTTCACATTTTCAACTGGGAAACGTCAGTTCTGGGAAACTTTGCGTTTAATAAGCTGAAATTCCCTGGTTCGATATTTGTGGAATAAATTACGCGATTAACCATTTTGAAGTTGAGAAATCAACAAATTTTCCTTTCACAAAAAACTGATCAATTGTTCGATGTGGCAAGAAACTTCCGGCAGAGACGAGATAAAAAATATTCCCACGCCATTGTATTCAGGCCATTGTTCATTTTACGATTTCAACGGCCCTGGGAATGAAGGTCAATTTTGCCGACTGAAATTCGATTATTACAGGGGGCTCGGTAACTAACAGACATGTCTCGAACATAATCTCTTCGGGTCCAACAGAAATGTCAAGCAGGTAAAAAAGCAATTAATAATCGCAGTTTCGTCTCCGGAAAAATGCTGCGTCACTCAATGCCTTCGAAAAAACAACAGTCCCCAATACCGCGTCTATATAAATTTACATTTGAATTTCAAATTGCTAAAAATTGTGTTTTCCAAATGGAAATAACCCGGGAAAATTACCCGGCGAATCACGCTAGAGAGCGTGATTCGTGAGAGCGCGCTTTAATTTACCGTGAAGATTTCGGCAGCGATAAGGCTCCGAGTTTCATAGCAGTGAGCGAATTTCAGAAGCCTGGAAAGTCATTAACGCTCTGTCATTTTTGGGTTTGGGTCCCTCGAGGTTTATACCTGATGGTGTTTCTACCCGTCTTATCGCTCTCTCGCTAAAGCGTTATGTTTACTTAAGACCCCCGAGACGAGCGCTCTAGCGAGATCCTCCTGTACATGTATATAAATATCTAGAAATGTCAAGAAATGGAAGATCTTCGTTACCTTGTAATTAAATAAAATATATTCACATCAAGATTTTTTGTCACTCATAATATATTGTCCACGGATGAAAACTCGTCAAATGCAAAAAATTTTATCAGTCTTGTGCAAATAACGGGTAATTATATTCGAAAAACTGACTAACCGAAAAATTGTAAATCAGCGTTTTTAAACTACAATAAATTACTTATTTTCGGAAAATTACGTCTCAATCGGTTTATTATTGGACGACAACGAACCTCTTGAATTTCGATAAAAATAGCCAATAGAAAATTTCCCAATAGTCAATACTTGGCAAACAACTTTTTCTCGGTAAATAGCACTCGGAACAAATCCGCGTTGATAGCACAACTCAGAGTAAAATGTGACCCAATTTATGAGAGCAATTTTTTCCTCGATCTAACCAACATCACGAAATCTCGAAATATCGACATTAATCATCTAAAATAGTTTCTGTTTGTCGCAGTTTTGAAAAATTGCAAAAATTCTGCCATGTATTATTGTTCAATTACGTGAAAAAAGTGTTGGAATTTATTATGTTTTTTTTTTAGAATATATTGTAGTTTTTCAGGAAAATGCCAGATTACGTATATTTAAACTCTCAAGAAAAATTGCGTTTTGTAACCTAGTTTAAAAAATCGATTTTCTTATTCCTCTCTGTATGACAAATTTTACGATTGTGTATGGCGTCCATAAAATCGTAAAAACAATGCTCACTATAACTATCATCAACTTACTACTGTTTTAAATTAATTCAAGAATGAATGTTCTCATTTTCTCTTACATTTACGTAAAAAAACATTTTTGCTCGAGATGGTTATCACCTTTCGATGCAATCGTTGCTTACGACAAGCTCGTATTGTTTATCAACTTCGTTTTCTTTCGAAATAGATTCGAACATTTTTTTCACTTGCGAAAAAACTAATTTCCATCAAGATGATTGTTAACTTTTGATGCCCGGGATGAAAAAGCGGAATCTCTCACGCGTCTTTCGAATCTCTCACAAGGGGAATCCCCGTAATGTATATCGCGGATTGACCTGAAATTTCACGTACGAAGTCTACAAAGATACCCACGAAAAGTACTTTTTCACTTTTTTTGAATGGGCCTCCGTTCCACAGAAATCGAATTTTGAAAATCCCGTTCCGCACTCACGTCGAGTCTGACCAATTTTGAGAGCACGCGTTCCGACAAGTCGCCGTGGCGTAACGGCAAACGGTACTGGGGGGTTACTCCGTGGTGCGAGGTTCAATCCTCGTCCACGGAATTTCTTTTTTTATTTCAGAAAATTGATGTATTATAAATATTCTTATAGGGTTCAATGCATTTTTACATTATTTTATTCTGCGCCTTTTATCATTTTTTTTTTTTTTTTACAATGGGAGCGATTTTTTTTTTTCAATTCCGCATCGGGTTTATTTATAGCTTATCATCCCTCTTCCAGTGTCCACCAATAATACGTTTTTTCTTAAGT
>JAPYZK010001058.1:0-23192 GCA_030522785.1 Platygaster equestris | reverse complement strand
TTCAGGGGTTTATGATATTTATTCATTTATTTCATGCATTCATTTATATTGGATTTTAGATATTGGTTTTTTTTTAAACCGAGAAAAAAATGTAATTAATAAATCATCGTTTTTTTACGGTTTTTTTAATGCCGACAGGAATTCGATTGAATTAACGATAAAATTTAAGAATAGAGAATTTTTTTTTTTTCGATTGGAAGTTAATTTGAAAAAAGGCTTTCAATTTTCCGGAAGATGAACATTTGTTCAAAACTCCCACACAAAAAATTACGAGTAAGAAAGCATACAATATAAAAAATTCCAGGTATAAAAATTGATAAAATTATCGAAGTTCTCACCAATTTTATGTATCATTGAATGTTGAAAATGTTTGAAATCGATATCTGTTTTTCAAATTTTGTACGTTTTGTATTATTTTACCCTCAAAATTTTACTTCGTTCGTCAAATTTTGAAAGTTTTCGAATTTGGCGAATGTTGCATATTTTTGCGATAGTGTGAAATTTTTCGAAAAATGCAAATTAAAAAATTCATATTCGTTCGCAGGTACCAATCCTGGAAATTCCGGAGCTGGGCAACATGTCCGCCGTCACCTTGTGCGAAAAAATGAAGATCCAGTCCCAAAACGACAGGGAAAAATTGTTGGAAGCCAAAGAATTGGTGTACACCAAAGGTTTTTACGCAGGCGTGTTGTTGGTTGGACGGTACAAGGGTGAAAAAATCCAGGATGCCAAGAAGAAGATCCAGAAGGAGTTGATCGACAACGGGGAAGCGGCTATTTATTACGAACCGGAAAAGATGGTCATGTCCAGGTCCAATGACGAGTGCGTCGTGGCACTTTGTGACCAGTGGTATCTGGATTACGGCGAAGAGAATTGGAGAAAAGAAACTTCGAAACTTCTGGGTAACCTGGAGACCTACCACGACGAGGTCCAGAAGAATTTTGAAGCGTGCCTTGATTGGCTGCACGAGCATGCGTGTTCGAGGATGTATGGACTCGGTAAATTAATTGACCAGAAAAGCGATTTTTTTTAGGGAAAATGAGAAGCTTCTGTAGCTTGGAGATGTTGAAAAGTTTTCATGAGTGTAAATTTTGATGTTTAGGTGTGAAAGAAATTCGGTCTTTTCACGAAAAAGTATATCTTTTTTTTTTTGTCATGTAAGTTAGTTGTAAGTGTTTTGTTAGACGCACAGATTTTTTCGATTATTTATTAGCTACTTCTACAATATTTAAGTTTTGAATGCTTTCAAATGGAATTGGAAACTCTATAAAACTGCGTTTGCTTTTGATTTGCCGTGACGTCAGTTAGGTGGTCATGTGATGAACAAAAAAACATAAGAAATGATGAATCGAAACCACGTGACCACGTAAGTGACGTCAGGACAAGAAAGCATTATTATTTATATTGACACATTTTTTGTGGAAAGATCGAATTATGTTCGTGTTTTAATTTTCAGTTTTTAAAATTTTATTTTGATATGTAAATTTAACAACTTACGGATTTTTGGATTTCTTTGATATTCGGAGACCAAATACACGAATTATTTTACTTTGAAGTTATTCAACTTAACATTAATATTTTTTCTAACTCGAAATAAAAATTACAATTTTATTGTTTTGTCCGCAACTGAAATATTTTTGCTTTAAATTACAGGAAGCAGACTCCCTTGGGACGAAAGTTGGCTCATAGAATCCCTCTCCGATTCTACAATTTACATGGCTTATTACACGATTGCGCATTTCATTCAAGGAAATTCGTTCAGAGGGGACAAGCCTAACGCTGGTGGTATAAAGTGAGTTGAAACAAACAGAGAAAAAAAAAAAAATAATAAATACTCGAACGCCTACAATAGATGCAAAAAAATAGTAGTTTATCATGAATTTCACATGTAAGATGTAAACGCGTTTTAACATTGCCATGTTGAAACACGTTTTGATCGTACGTGTACAGATAATAACAAATTACCATTTTTTGCATCTGGTCAGTGCGTTAGAGTATCTAGTTATGAAAAAAATAATTCTTCAACAATTCATTCAAAATGCGAAATGACGTAAATTTTCACCTTACAGACGGAGCAATCCGGGATTTAGTTGAAATTATACAAAATTTAGATCGCCAAATTTTCACTTCGTTCAATTTCATCAAATTGCAGTTACTTGTAACTCAACTTTTCACATTTAAACATACTCAAACGTTCCAAAAATCAACGTTTAGGAGTTTCAACAATGTGTAATAAGAAATTTGGGAATTTCGTATTGAATATTTTTACATCCAAAAATATTCAAGTTTGAGTCATAGAAGATTCATGTTGAGAATCTAAACTTTTTCCCTGTCGAAATGCCAAAATTAGTGAAACTAAAAATACTGTTAATAATTCTAGGCCTGAAGAAATGACCCGAGAAGTCTGGGATTACATATTTTTCAAGGACGCTAAGTTTCCGAAAACGAGTATCAAGGCCGATGTTTTGAAAAACATGCGACATGAATTTCAGTATTGGTACCCCGTGGACTTGCGAGTCTCGGGGAAAGATTTGATTCAGAATCATCTGACGTTCTTCTTGTACAATCACACTGCGATATGGGCCAATCAACCGGAAATGTGGCCGAAGAGCGTCAGAGCAAACGGACATTTACTCCTGAATTCATCCAAGGTCATTCATTGAACTCTGCTTTTTGTGGGACGATTGAACGGCTTTATGCAATAACCGGTTGCGGGGTAGGGGAATCCCATAGCGCGCAACCGGTTATTGCATAGAGCCGTTCAATTGAGGAATTATTGAAATAATTGATAAGGATTTCGAATATTGTTATATATTATTTTGATAATTTATGATTGTTATAATTCAATTGCATCTATTAATGATTTCCAAACGAATTACAGGTTATATGTAATTGATTGTTAATTCGGTATTTTGACAAAAAATGTGTCTATAAAAATGTTTTGTACTATTATGTTTGGAGTTTTTGATGGAGCGTTTGAATTCGTTCGAAAATTTAATGTTGATGTAAATAGTTTATGAAAGAAAAAAAATTATTTGTTATTTTACACAAAACTTTCAACTTTCAAAAAGTTACGTTGCAAAACAAAAAAAATTACATTTGTTGTGAAAAGACCGAATCGGGGAATTTTGTGTCCACTCTAGAGAAAAAATGTGAACATTAGAATTATCACATTTTTTGATATTCGCGTCTCTCTTTTGCAAGACGGAAATTGTATTTGTGTCTCTTTTCAATCGTGTGACGTATTTTATGGACGGCCCCTAATTGTATTTATTTGTGGAAATTTTTCAGATGTCTAAATCTGAAGGCAACTTCCTGACCCTCTCGGATGCCGTTAAAAAGTTTTCTGCTGACGGGATGCGTTTGTGTTTGGCTGATTCTGGCGACTCTATTGACGACGCAAATTTTGTCGAAAGCACAGCAAATGCTGGAATTCTTAGACTGTACAATTTCATTGAATGGGTGCAAGAAATTATCAACACGAAAGATACCTTCAGAACTGGCGAGCCCTGCACGTTCAATGATAAAGTTTTCGAAAGGTGAAGAAAAACTTTGTAAATCTGATTCTTATAAGGATTCACAAAATCCTTATAAAGGATATAATTTTTCAATAATAATACGAATAATATAGAAAATACATAAATAAGTTTATAAATATAAATAAAAAGTTTACAGTAATATACAAATAATAATAAATCAGTGAAATATCAATTTCAAATGTAGAGTACATTTTCAAATTTTGTTCAATTTTCAGAATCCACCTTAATGATTCTAGTTCTTATAAAAACCTTATAAAAAATGTGTATACAAATTTTTGTAAGGTCGGTTTTGTGAAAGTTTTATCAAATTTGCATTTTTTATTAAGTGGTTTTATAAAAGTTTTATTGAAAAAAATTTTTTTCATTCTTTTTCAACGTTTTTAAATATGTGAAAAAATTTTTCTTACCTTTTTTGGAGCATTTTGCTAATGTGTATACCATTTTTCATCAGTTTATGAGGCTGTAGCTCAAATTTTGTTTCAAAAGAAATTTAAAAATTTTTTGGAGGCAGCGGGATTTGAACTTGTGACATTTGCATCAAAAATTCGATAGTCAACTTTCCTGTCCATCGAATCTATGTCAATTTGGATACTTATTTTCAATTTGAATGGGAAAATTTTCAAATCCTATAAAATCATATGTTTTTACGTTTTGTAAATGCTAAAAAACGTTACGAACATGATTGTCTATTCCCTTGTGTTATAAAAACGTATCAAATATTACTATAAGATAAATTCTTCATATCGGGAAAGTTTTTTTTATAAAAATATGAAATTTTTTATAAAATCGCGAAGTTTTTATAAAAATAAAGGTTTTATGAGACGATGTCGAGGCTTTCAATTGTTTTTATAAAAAAACTATGAACTGTATGAAATTTTTGACAGATTTTATTAAAAAATTGTTTTTTATAAAGTTTGTATGAAACCACTTTATAAACATCGAAAATTTTATATAACTTTTATAAAATCGACCTTATAAAAAAAACGAATATTTATAAATAATTCACTGATTTTATAAAAATTTTGCCTGTTTTTATAAAAATTACAATCTCTAGGGCAAATTTGGATATTTCAAAATTTACGAAATTAACAAAAGTCTTTGGATCTTACAATGTCCGAAGCATAAAATTTACGTATTTCAATATATGCATGAAAATTCAAATGTGTAAATTTCTAAATTGTAATAATTTATTTAACTCTTACTATTTGTTATGTAGCGAGATCAATCAAAAGATACGGGAAACTGGGGAGAATTACTCTCGGATGCTGTACAAAGAAGCTCTGAGAACTGGATTTTTCGAGCTCCAAAGTGCGAGGGACAAGTACCTTTTGCTCAGCGCCATGGACAAGTTCAATCTAGAACTCATCATGCGTTACATCGAAATCCAAACCATTCTTCTGTCGCCTATTTGTCCACATATTGCGGAACATATTTGGGAACTGATAGGAAAAGTAAGATGCTTCGCAATAATTTGAACTCAAAGTAAACTAAAATTACAAAAAGTAATTTTGAAAGTTTCAGTAATCTCGCAAATTTTAGTAATTTAGAATCTTTTGCCTTGATTTTGAAAAATTTTAGAACTCGACAAATTTCGAATATCTTACAAAAATTTTATTCCGCTCGATCGCGAACTTTTTCCACTTTACCCCCTATAAAACTTCGTATATGAAGTGTTCCACTTGAAAAATCAAAACTGTTTGAAATCATCCACAGAATGTTTTTTCCTTCATCGTTGAAGTTCCATAGTTGATGGAAATTTCGTAGTTTCAAAATTAAAAAACCCTTTTAATTAAGGAAGCATTCGACTGAAAAAAACATGTTTAAAAGAAATGTATTATTTCAGCCAGGAAGTGTGGTTCGCGCAAAGTGGCCCCAAGTTGGTCATATCGACGAAGTCTTGATCAAATCTTCTCAATACTTGATGGACGTCGCTCATTCGTTCAGGATCCTCTTGAAAAATCACATGACCGTGAAAAAACCCAAAAATCAAGTTTTGGTTGGCAAACCGGAAGTTGGAACTATTTACGTAGCTAAGGAATTTCCTCAGTGGCAACGCATCATTTTGACGACAATGAAAGAACTTTACGTCGTGAGTGACGATTTCGATCAATATTTAAATTTTCGATTGATTGTGACGTGATTATTTTTTTACGACGAATTTATATATTTGTAAAACGTCTGTTAGAAAATAATTGTTATTAGATTTGTAATTTATTTCATTGTCTCGGAAGTAATTTTTTTTTATTACTTAATGACTATTCAACTTGTTCTCTATTAAGTTTGTTTTATTATTTTGCTTGTAAAAAGTGATGGGTGTTTTACGTCTTTTTTTTCCACGAGTAGAAAAAAGTGTGCTATTTACACAAGTGGAAAAATCTGCGACTTTTTTCAGTGGAGAAAAACTGTCACTTTTGCGAGAATTATGTGTAGAGTAAGTTTATAGTGACTTGGTTTTTGATTCTCGTTTGTTTTCTTGTTACAGAGCAGTGGCAATAAATTTCCGGAGAACAAAGTGATTGCAGCGGAATTGAACACGAAAGCAGAGCTGAAAAAGTTCATGAAACGAGCTATGCCTTTCGTGCAGGCGACGAGGGAAAAAGTTGATTCTGTTGGCATCAGTGCTTTGAACCTGGCAGTCGAGTATGATGAATGTGAAATTTTGAATACTCACAAGGAGTATCTGCGAGATACTTTGAATGTGCGTATATTGTAGGGTCGACTAGTTACGTCGATATTTTACGAAGCGAGCAATCCAACTATGGATTTTACTCCATTTTTGAAGAAAATTTGTACGAGTTGATAATAATGATAAAAAATATTGGTATTTAATTAAATTCAATTATTTATTATTATTAAATAATCAACTTAATTTAATTTCAATATTTGGCAGTTTCAGCGATAAATGTAATGAAAATAAAAAAATTCTTGATAATGATAAAATAGAAAAACTCATAACATTCCTACATTTTACGAATTCTGAACTTCTAAAGTTGAACAATATCCAAATTTCAAAAAATTAAGAATTTTATAAGTATAAAACTGAACAATCTCGAAATTTCACACAGAAATGTATGCAAATTTTGTATAGAAAAGAAAATGTCCCACCCTCGTAGAAATTTTGGTCCTTGGTCCCAGTACGAATAAAATAAAATTATTCCAGCTGGATGATTTGGTGATCAAATATTCGGATGAAGCCAGTGAGAAAACGAAAGAGGAATGTCGACCTGGCGCGCCGTACATCAACTTCTCCATGAGGAATGGAGTCGACGTGACGCTTGTCAACCCGACACCGTGCTCTGGCTTGTTCAGAGTGACAATGAAAATTAGCGACGGCGATACGGTTTCGAACGTCATATCGCGCATCGTTAAAGACATGGATGGAATGGAAATAAAAGGTTAGCAAGCACTTGCGTGCGTTTGAATTTCAGAATACATATTTTGCATTGTTATTTCAGTTATGGATTTAGGATTTTCTTTAAAAAAGATTTTTACGTATTTATACATTATGGAGTCTTATGTATAATTTATTGAAAAATCAATGAGACATTCCACGAGTTTTTAATACTGACAAAAATTACGAATGTTTTGGAAAACATTTTTTTTTTCAATATGACATTTCTCATCTTTGCCGGAATTCGATGATCCAAAAAGTACAAAAACACAGAAACTAGATGAATCTTGATTTTGTGATTAATTATTTTGAAGGTGTATTCATTAAATTATGGAATTCTCAATTTTGCAGATAACTCTGGGGTCAAATTGTATCGATACGAAGATATTGATATGGGACCTCGCACTATTCCGAATTTTGACGATCCATTGAAAGGCAAAGTTGAAATCGACGGGGCTGCAATTTTCGACGTCGATGTGGAAAAGCGAACCGTGAAAGTGAAGGAAGGTGGCAAAGTGTTTCCTGTTGGAGACGAGTTGGTGTATCATATATATGCAATTATTTAGCGAAATAATTGATTTTCTTCATCATTTTCGATCATTAACTTATTGACATTCGTGCATTTTTCTGTGTTTTGTACTTTCATTAATGGCAGTAATTGAACAGAACACCGTATTTTCATTGTAAACATTTTTCAAATTATTTTATACGCCTCACGGCTATGAACAGATCTTTGATGAGAAATCCGTTCATTTCCTTTTGGCGTTATTGTGTGCATCACAGGGTATTCGTCGAAAACAATGTTTTTTTGCCTTTCGGTACATAATGTACCAGTATGTGTGGAATAAATCGATACTTACGTATTTTAAAAAAGGTTACTTTTTTCAAATCCCCGTGAGCGTAGAAAATCGATTTCAGTGTTATTTTTTTGAATTGTTAGGACTTTAGAAATTGTCGAGAGATTATTCAATATTTAATTTTAAAATTTCAAAATTTTTGGCTGAAAATATGCTGCATCAGTTCCGAAATTTGCCGCTAGAGGTGCTGATGTGAAAAGCGATACTAGCGCCTAGTATCGCCTGTAGCGGCATACTTTGGAACTTCCAGAAACGAGAAAGATTTCGGTAGTTCCAAAATCTGCCGCTTACAGCAAACATCTTGACGCTAGCATCGTTTTCTACCTTTTTGTAAAATTTTCCAGAAATTTTCGCAGCGTCGTCTAGCGGCAAATTTTGAAACTAACGAAATAAAGAAAGTGCGAATAAAAAACGAAAAAAGAAACATGTAAAACTTCTAAAAATCGCATTTATTTTACTCGAAAGCATATTGATACATCGATTAGCTCTTATCATACAAGTTCAAATTTAAAGTGCTGTTTATTCTCAGAATATTCATTTTCTGCACCGCCAAAGTATTTTTGAATTGAAAACTCATAAAAATTCACATTTCACACACTGAATATTTCCACCATTCATTATCACTTACATCAAATTACTCTTAGTACAAAAAAAGTCTCATTCAACACGATAAATCATTTTTTACAACGGGTAATTAAGGAGCACGTCCTGTCTCGCCAATTCCAGCAACATAGGATCGTCGAAGAATTTGTTGATCGAAACGTCTTCCGAAAGTCCCTTCCGCCTTCTGGTCTTCAACATGAACTCGCGAGCGAGATGAGTCGCGGGTTGGGGTTCCAAAGGTCTTATGATGATGCTCTTGTCCAGAGGATCTCCGGGCACGATTTGCCAATGGTGAAAAACGGACAAGCAGAAGGCTTGGCCTTGGGTGTGCGTCCTCAAGTCGGTCTCGAACCCAAAACTGTCGATGGCTGGGATGAAGGCCTTGATCGTGTACAGAGGACTTCCGGGGACCGGGGCGTCCTGGGTCACGTGACCTCTGCGTTTCGCCAGAACTGTGTACACCGCGGACACGCAATCAGCCGGGGCTTGGACTTCGACGAACAAATATGGTTCCATCAAACGCGGAGTGGCCATCAGGAACGCCGAGTAGGCTACTCGTCTCGCGGTCGGGATTATCTGACAAACTGAAAAAGAAAAAAAAAATTCCGTTGATAAAAAAATTTAATAAAAAAAAAAAAAAAAAAAAAGGAAAAACTGAGTTTCCAGGGATAAATGAAAATGTCAACACCCTTAGAGAAAGACGACCTATATTTTACATATATAAGATCTATGAGCGACCTATATGTAGCTTATGTAACTAACCTATAATCGGGGATATGACATGGTCCATAACGACACCATCCATAAACTCATCTGCGCATGCGCGAGTTAGATTTGCTGACATTCCCTGGGGCGGGAAATGTGAAATTATGTGTGCAGTATATCTATGTATATGCGATTTTCTCTAGGGAATTTCGGCGAACCTAATTCGCACATGCGTAGATGAGTTTATGGATGGTGTTATGGACCGTGACGTATCCCCCTATAATCAACATATAAGACACGTATATACGACCTGTAGACGACCTATTCATGACCTATAAAAGACCTCAAGCGATCTATATGCAACGCTCTCACCTATATGTGCGTGCATCGTGTTATATAGGTTATATATAAACGCAATATAGGCCAGATGGAGGTGAAATATATGTGGCTTACTTGTAAAAAATGGGAACATGTCACGGTCCAAAACGATACCATCCATAAACTCATCTGCGCATGCGCAAGTTAGGTTCGCTGAAATTCCCTAGGGCGGGAATTTTGATATCATGTATGCAGTATATCTATATATATGCGATTTCAAATTTCCCGCCCTAGGGAATTTCAGTCGCACACGCGTAGATGAGTTTATGGATGGTGTTATGGACCGTGACATACCCCCTAAAAAATTTAGGAGTAACATATATGCGACATATATATGCTGTTTATAGGTCATAAATACATCATAAATATGCCAAATATATCTCAATTATATGGCGTTTATAGTAGGGATGGGAAATATCATACCTGTCTTTCTTGCACTCATGGAAATAAGTATAGATGTTCCTGTGAGTTAAAAAACGACAGGTATGATATTTTCCCATCCCTAGTTTACAGGTCCTATGTATGTTATATAGGTCTTTTATAGGTTTTATATAGGTTAAATACAGATAGTCGTTCTCTAAGGGCAGTGAAATGAAGTTTGCAATTGGTGGAATAATAATTTTCAAACTCGTGTGATTCTTCAACTCGTTTTATATAGAAACTTCGAATTAATTAAAAAATTATTATTTCTCTAGTTACGAAATGTACTATTATTGGGAAGAAAAAAAAGGAACTTGCCTCCTCGATGCAACGGTTCTTGAGCAATAACTGCGTCGAGGATCTTGAACTTGACATTTCGTATCGGTTCCTCGCAGAGTGGACCTTCGCGAGTGCCCCACTGGAATCCTTGAACAATCGCATCTTTTGCGCTGTTCAACAAGGATTTATCGACTTCCGAAGGCAAGGTGTCATCGACCAGAATGTTGGGCCCCGTCGAGTCTGGTCCAAAGGCCCAGATACTTCGGGCAGCCAGCAAATCCCAGTCGTATTTTGTTTGGAAAAACTCTCCCAAGCGTCGCCTGAAAAATCGAAAAAAAATCTGAATTATAATCCTCTCTCGCCGGATGTATTCAAAATCATTGTTGGATTACGAATAATTTATAACTATATTTATTTGTAGTTTTTAAACTTGGAATTTTCGTAAAGTAAAATTATAAATTATATATATTTATTATATGTGGCGTGGAATGAGGAAATGGGGTTTGTGGTCTTTTTCATAAGGTTCATTTTCTACCGCCTAAGATTTTTCTTTCTCACAAACACTCGGAATACGCAGCTCGGAATAATTTATGAAGGTAGGCAGCCTTAATCCCTTAGGTAAACAGGTCTCGAACCTTCACGATCGTGAAGGTTCGAGACTTCCTCCACTAGTCGCACAATATACTATTCCCCTATTTCCCGAAAAATCTCCAAATTCCACCATACTTGTTCCACGTGATCTTCACAGCCTCGGCCTCAATATCCTCCGCCAAGCCCCTTTCCAACGGCTCCGCGATCATCGTCAACTTATTCTTCTTGTTCGGCGTCTCCGCAAAACATTTCAAAGAACTCGTCTCCACCACGGTCTCCGCGAAAACCACCACGGGATCCGCCACCTTGATGTCAATCTCCGAGTACATCCTCCTCAAGTCGTGCATCGCGCAATCCAGGTAAAGTTCCCCAGTGCCGAGCACCACGTGCTCCCCGCTCTCCTCCACCCGGGTGCCGAGCAACGGATAACTTTTGTTGACTTTCCTCAACCCGTCCAGCATCTTCGGCAATTCGGAGGGATTCACGGGCTCGACCGCGATTTTAATAACGCTCTGGGTGTTGAACTTCAACGGTCGGAAAATGTAGAGATCCTGGGACTCGGAGAGGTCTGTGATGGTGCTGGTCTTGACGATGGGTCGGTCGATGCCTTCGATAAGGACCCAGTTCCCGACGGGCACGCGACTGAGCTCGATGTTGTAGCGGGCCTCGCTGATCCAGAGCCTCCCGACGCTCAGGATTCGCGAGTCTTCCTCGTCCGCGAGGGAGTAGGCTTCCCCGAGCACGCGGACTCGCTGTCCCGCTTCCAGGGTGCCGGACATCACGCGGCCCAGGACGACGAAGAGCGTGCAGTCTTCGGTCGGGTACATTTTCGTACTGTGGATCATCAGTTGACCCTGTAAAATCAAGTTTTGAGTATTTTTTCCTCCAACGGACGTATTTATAACGTACTTTATAAAATATACAGGGTGTCCCTAAGTTATGTAATAATAACGAAATACGGTATTTCATCATAGAATTTAGATGATTTTTTTTTCTAAAATTTGTAACATTAATGGAGATTAAATGCAAAATACCGAAATACATACCCTGGCATAAATTAAATATGATTGAATTTTTTAGCAATTTGCAAAAATGTGTTGTATTTTGAGAATTTTTAAAATTATGACGGTTTTGAGTATTTTAATGATTGTGAGATTCTGTGAAATTTTTAGAATTTTGAAAAGTTGTAGAATTTTTTGAAGGTTTGAGAAATTATGAATTATTGATCACTTTGGAAATTTGCAAATTCCAGAATTACGAAAATTTGAAAAATTTTTGAGATGTTTCAAACTTTTCTATATTCTGAGAATTTTCGAAATTTTGGGTATTTTCAAGGTTGTCTGAATTTTAAGAATTTTGGAAATGTCGAGGAACTTCGAAATATTGGAAATTTCAAAGAACTTGAAAATTGAATATTTTTTTAAAATTTCAAAATTTAACAAATTTTGTTGATTTTGATAATTTCGTGAAATTTGAGAATTCAAAAAATGTCAAGGGTCTTGAAAGTTAAAAAATTTTGGAAAATTCTACGATTTTAAAAAATTTTGATAATTTTGGAAATTTGATAAATTCGATAGTTTTAATGATTTTCAAATTGTTGAAAATTCTTGAATGTTTTTAAATTTCAAATATTTCGGAAAGTTTCAAGGCTTCGAAATTTTTTATTCTCTCAAGAATTTTGGAAAAAATGTGTACATATGTAAAAATGTAATAAAAATCGAAAAAATTGTAATTCCGATCATTTCGAGAGTTTAGACAATTTTACTAATTCTGAAATTATTGAAAATTTCGAGAATTTCGAAAATTACGAAGGTTCTGAAAATTTGTATATTCTCAACAATTTTGGACATTTTAGAAAACATTCGTAAATACGTATAAATTTGAAAATTCCTCAAATTGAAACATACTTTTCAAAACTGTAGCATTTTCGAGAATTTCAATAATTAAAAAATTTGGAATTAGCGAAATTTTCGAAATTGACGAATTTTTTAAATTTGCAAAACTTTTCATACTTTCAGAACATCTTGTAAATTTTCGACATTTTTCAAATTTTTGATATTTTCGCACTTTTCATTACTCTTTAAATGCTCACAATTTTTGAATTCTCCAACAAATCTCAAACATGTCCTATTTTTTAGATTTTCCAAACTACTCGAATTTTCTGAATAATTCAAAGTATACAAAATTTTGAACATTTGAAATTCTCCAATTTTAAACATGTTCAACATTTGGTTGAACATGTTCTACATGCTCCAAACAAATGGTTGAAAACTCTGTTTATTCAAATTCCGAATTTCATAAAAATTAAAAAATGTTCATATCCCGAAAATGTTGAATCCCAAAATATTCAGACAAGTTCAAAGTTTTTGTTTACTTGAAAATTTCGCAATTTTCGCAGAATCCTGGTAATTCTGGAATTTATAAGTTTCTTCACGAATCTTTTCGAATATTTCAAACATTACAGATCTTTCAGATTTAACGTAATATGCGAACCAGATATCGAAATAAATTCAATCAAGATAATAGAAAACTGAAATTTCCGAGGCTATTCAATAAAAACGTGAAAGAATGAATATTTTCCTCGCCTCAGGGTCGCAATGGACCATGTCCTGAGCGATTTTCGAATCCGCCGGACCAGTGTAAATGTGCTGAACTTTGGTCTCGGCATGGGCTCGAGGACTAGGAATATGGTTAACGCACATGTCCACCAGGCCACTTAAATCTCCCAAAAATCGCGTGCAGACTAGTCTAAGAAGTGGCCTAATATTCATCTTCATCTCCTCTGCTGTCAAACTTATGCCCAATTCGTAGAGAACTGAAAATTTTTCAAATTCATCAATATGTCGACGCTCACAAAACTCGCAATAAAATTAAGCTATTCGAAGTCGTTCAAAACTTCAATGTCACATAAGTAGCCAATAAACGAACAAAAAATTTCGTCGTCTTACAAAACATTCTTAAATAACTCATAAACAAATCACATCGCAAAAAAAAGTTTCATTTTTCACAAAAAAACTAACTGTCTCCAAAACTCTCTGAAACCCTCACCATTGAGCAAATTCGAGTCAACATCCCCCACAACCTGGGCGAAAATCTTATACAGAGGCTCCAAAATGAACTCAATAAAACTCCTCTGCGCCGTATTATGCGGCGGTTTCTTCGTAAATTTTCTCGTCTTCGTATTGAAATAAACATCCCCCCAAAGTCTCTTCGCGAATTCCGGAGCGTTCAAATCCGGATAATTCTTCGCGTAGAGCGCAGCAAAAGATTTCAAGTTGAAGCAAACGTTGTACTCTGAACTCGCGAAACATACGTTTCCCAGAGCGGGCGACACGAAAACCGGGTTCTCCGAGTCCGAGTACATCGCGATCAAACTGTTGATTTCCTCGATGATGTGTCGCAATTTGTAGTAGGCGTCCTGGGGCGGCAGTTTGAGCTCGAGGACCAGTCTGTCGATTTTGTTGATGCAAACGGTCAAAGCGAGTTTTTCTTGAACAGCGTGCTTCAAAAGTCGCTCCGTGTTCAGCATCACGCCTTCAGCGGCGTCGACCACGAGCACGGCCCCGTCCGACAGCCGAATTGCCGCGGTTGCTTCGTCGGAAAAGTTCACGTGACCCGGGGTGTCGAAAATGTTGACGAGGTAGGATTTTTGCTTGACGTCCTGGAGGAGCAGGGTCACGGGTGTGGCTTTTGTGGAGACTCCTCGTTGTTGTTCGGTTATCAAAGTGTCTGTGTACCTGTGGTAAGGAATGTTCTAGATTCATCATTTCTGAGTATCTGATTACGATTTAATTACTTGATTGATGTATTTTTTGATCTGTTTATTAACTACATATTTATGTTCAACAACTTTAAATTTTTGTAAACACATTTTTGTGTGAAATGTCCGAATTACCGCCATTTTTGTGGGGTTTACCTCAACGGTTTTTCGTCGGTTGCTGAATGCATGCCAGGGTGTGTTAACCTGACCAAACAGTCTACAAGAGTGGTTTTCCCGTGATGTAGGTGACCTAGTAAAACGACATTTCGGATGAGATCTGGGGTATCCATCATGTCGGCGAGAAATTCCATGTTGTATATTGTTTCGGGTAATTGTTGTTGTTTTATGGCGAATTTTGGTCGCCTTGTGGGGGCTATGAGAGGTTTGTCCAAAGGTTGTGCATCTTCTTCTTGGACTAATGTCTCGACCTAGAAGATTATGTTACAATTTGACAATTTGTTGAATTCCTCACACTGCATTTCATAATCTCCCAAAGTTTGAATTTTTGAATTTTTTATTCTTGAAATAGTATTTTTAAAATTTCATCTAAGTGAATTTTCAGGATTAAAAAACATGTTTACAATTTTTTTTTTCCATTTCTCAATATCAACATTTTTCGACAAAAAAAAAAGTTATATATCAAACTGAGATTTATTGAGTAAAAATATCATATAATTTTGAGTGTTCATTTTGAAAAAAAAATATCAATTTTTACAGTCACAAAACAGTCATATGTCACACATTAAAAAAGAGCAATTTTGGATTCTAGTGCGTTCCTCACACTCATTCAAAATCTTTTGCCTTTTCGCCTCGTAGCATAATATACTTTTATACCTCAGGACCATAAATTTCCATTGCACTGGGATAATAACGTTTATCCTCGTGCAAAACGACTGCCATTGACCCTGGTTCTGACTGATCCCGCAGTTCGTCTTTGTCCTCTTCCATTTCCTCGTCAGATCTTTCGACATCGTCTCCATTGTCCCTTGTATTTCCAAAATCATCTTCATCTTCACTTTCTGATGCTAAATCTGGACCGATGTAATTTCCAAACTCGTCGTATAAATCAGCGTCCATGACTATTTCTGCAAAAAATTAGAAATCGTCACGAAATCTATGATTTAAACTATGACTAAATACAATCAATTTATTACAGAATCACAGTATTGTAAAAGTTGAATTTCGCATTCTTTTTTTTTTTTTTCAGTAAAAGACTTGATCATTAACAATTTTCAAATGGGATAAAATTTGGAAATTTCAACTGTTGACGTTGCTATTTTCAAATGATAAATTTGCAAGTTTTCAGTTTCTGAATTTTCAATTTTTAAAAAAATTTTATTTGTAATTTTTAGATTTTTAAAGTTTATGAAATACAAATATTTGTATTTTCATTCTGAAAAAATTTGAAAATTCTTGAATGAATAAACAGTATAAATACGAAAAACCTTGCACAAATCACAAACGTTTGCTTCTCCAGGGGTATATCACTACTTACACAATCAAATAATTGAAAACGTATAGCAAATAATTTCAAATTCAATATGTTCGAAAACTGCATACCTTCCAAATATTTAAACACAAAAAATATCGAAATATTTGTATTTTTATTTACGTAAATAATGTAAACGAAAAAAGAATGTTTCATACCTTTGATATTCGGTTTTCTTATCGATAATTACAGTAATTCTAACTTTGTTCAGTGTACCGCATTCAATATTCAACAATGTAAATAATTTTTTGACAATTATGTTAACAACAGTAATATTTACTTTGGTCAATTGTAAACGAAGGAAAACGGTGCAATTTTCAGTGTTTTGACCTTTAAGGTTAGAACGCCAGGACGTCGCCATATTGGAATCGGCCATTTTGAACGTTGACAACATTGCCAACCGCCATTTCTTATAGCGGGAAATTCAAATTGCTCAAATTAAAATATATTGTATACTTCCAAAGATTTTTTCTATAAATGCCTTTATTTAAAAAATCGTTTTTATGAACATTTCTACATTCGCGCGTAAACACAAATTGCATTTATTCAATGATAGAAAAGTAAAAAGTACAATGGAATGACTTAGAAGAACAAAGCGACCAAATTCACAGAATATGGATTAAAAAATCTTATTTCTCCATAATTACCAATTCATATAATACATTTACATCGACCTAGCTATAATTTTTGAACATTCTTCAACATATTACACTATGTACATAATTAAAATATTACAATTTTTGAAAATTCTTCCCCAAATTTCAAAAAAGATATCACATTTATCCAACCAACTATTGAATTCTATGAAAATAAATAAATATGGGACTGATTTTGAACAAAAATTAACAATGTTTTTTTTTGCATCTAAGCTTACACTACGTCTGATATAAAAGATAATCCTTCAGCATTTTAGGAAGCGGCAATGAATCCACAGCTTTTCTGTTCGTGTATTGTAGTATGGCGTCTCTACAAGCATTTTGTAAAGTTGAAACTGAAAAAACAAACAAAATCCAGTAAAAATTCTGAACAGTGGAAAAATACATTTTCTTTACATTTCTCAAAAATTACCTCCATATAACTGTACAATCCTGACTTGTTTCGTCGTCCCATAGACATCGACCACAGCACGGAGAGGCTTCTTTTTGTACGGTATGTCATTCACGCAGACACCCTGGTCCTCGCCATTGATGATAAAATGCATTTCGGCCCTGTCTGTGCCAGGCTGTGGTAGATACATAACCCCGATCCGGCTTCCGGTATCAGTGGGCAAAATGCTCTGGGACTTGCCCATGACGTTGGGCTTGAGGGCGCTGTAGGGTATTGTGCCCCGGGAGGTTTGGACGTTGAAATTGTCCGTGATAATGATTTCCTCGCGCGAGGGCACCCCGAGGCTGTTGTTACTGCTGTCGCCTATACCATAAATCCAGCTGCTGCCATTGCTGATGAGGTTGGGCATTGCGAACTTGGGCAGCCCTTCCTGGTCGAAAGCCGTCGGATCCATTTGGGTCAGGCCAACTCGCATGTGCCCACTCCATCCTCGTTCGTCCTTTTCTATCTCCACCAAAAATATTTCACCTAAAAAGTTGTATTATGTTATTAATTATAATAAACAAGAAAGAAGAATGATCATAATATAACAAAAACTGACTTTTTCCAAGTTTCTCAAGAAATGACTGCATTTTTCAAATATTCCAAAAAACACCAACAATGACTACAACGATCGTAAAAAAATGACATTTTACCTGGTTGCAATGGCCGCTCGCTAAAGGTCAGGGCATTCGCGAAACTCGCTTTTCTGAAGGCGACGGTGTTGTCGTCGCAGAGAATAATGTTCGCCCCGTGATTCGCGTGAAATCTCGTCACGTTCCTACGTGAATTCTGCGAATTCTCAGACATGGTGCGTGCCATCGAAATCCAGGAATCAGGTTACGAGATTATCCCGACTTCCCAGCAACTTTCCGACAAAGACATGCTCGAGTGATCGTTCTTTTTCCATCAGCAAACTCAGAACAGTCGGAAATGTAACTTTTCGCGTGCAAAATACGGTTTTTTGACGGGGAAATGTTTTGGGTCACTCGATACTTGCTCTCACTTGCACTGATGGTTGTTTTGTTAGGTTAGGTAAGTTTTGGTAGTTTAATAGGGCGTAGGGTTGTGCAGAAAGGGGTGGTTTGTTGTTTTCGCGCTTAGTTCATATTTAGAGTTTTCGTTTATGAGTTATTAAGTAATTTACACTCTAATTTACATGAATGACACGAAATAATAAACAATATACGGAGCTTACAGCGTTTGACGGTTGTGGCGCGACTGGCGGTGTGGTGGCACGACAATTTGAATTTTTTTATGAGTCGTCTGTCGTGTGAGTACTGAGTACAAAATTTTTGTAGCATCGAATCACTTTTCATGACTTTATTCGGAAGATGTATATTTATTAAAAAATAATTATTCATATTTTCGATGGAGATGATCTGTGTAACGATACATTCGATACATTTTCAAAAATATAAAAATCTTTTTTTTTTTTTTTTTTTAATGGCGTCGGAGAATGTTACAGCACTGCCAACTGCGATGTTGGTGACAATGTTTTCTATCATCTGTTTTTATTGTTGTTGATTTTTGTTTAATATTATTGTATTTGCGAAACAGAGGAAGTGTCATTCGTATTTATGACAATTTATAATGAACGGAATAAGGTTTCGCAAAAGATGACACTTTCAAAGGACATTTTCAAGACGATTTTCGTGTTGGCAGCCTCTTTAGTGGCTGCTAAAGTAAGAGATTTCATTTCTTTGCATAGTCTGTAGTTTTTTTGTTAAACGAATTTTCCGCGAACTTTCCGATTAATTTCTTATTTCTCACGTATTTATGAGTTTGTTTGTCTACAGAGCGAGGAAATTTATTGTGAATCCAATGCGTGTTCGAGTAATCAACGTTGCTGTGGCATCAATGTTTGTTGCAACAATCAAGAACCTTTTTTGTACATGTGTGTATGGACGAAGTGTTGAAATTAATACTAATTATAAGTAAAATGGATTCGGGTTCATTTTTTATGTTCTTTGAATCATTTTAGAGAGTTAGATAATTCTATATTATTTTTACAATATTTGTATATAATGTAGTTTTTACAATGGATGTTCATATATTTTCAATTATAAAACGAAAGTTATTTTTCGCAATTCACAAACATTTTTACTGACCATTTTTCATTGTCTTAAAATTTTTCTTCTAAATTGCTAAAAAATTCAAAATGATGATAATTCATTCATTAATCATATTCATTTTGTCCACAGATTAGCATCGATTCCAGTTTGCATCGTCTTCCTGATATGTTGCTGTTTCTACAACAATTGCGCGTTTGGACGATGCTTGCGAAGATACGTCACAGAAAGAATACTTGCGCGGTCTCACAGCGATCAAACTTTACTCGTAGATAAAGTTTGATGAAAGGCAATTAAAAGTACACAGAACCTAGTCAAAAAGCGAGAAGACTACATCAATCGCGATGTAAAATATTACGTTTTTTAACAACAAGCACAATATTTATATCAGCCTCTGTATCGGGTTATGGCATTTAATGCAGTTTCAATTATTTCCATATTTTCGGTTTTTACAAACCTCACTTTTCTAATCAGTAGTTAATTAGTAATTTTAGTGTCCTGTTTCATCACGAAGTATTGATCGATTGGCATTCCATTTTTTCAAATTTGTATAGTTTATTATGTACTGCATTTTTTTGCTATATATATATATATATATATATATATAAACACATACACTATAAATTATATTATGAGTGTTTTATAAAATGATTGGTTGTGTTTCAATAAACGAAAAACGCAAAAATATAACGATTTTTTGAAACTTCTATATATTATAAATTATCGGTGTTTTGTAAAATTATTGGTTGTTATGTTTCAATAAAAAAAATAAAAAAAAAAAATACGATTTTTTGGAACCTCTGTACATATAACATGTTTTTTTAGATTATTTGTCAAATTTTGGAAATTTATGGGCAGTTTGTCAACTTGCATTTTTTTTTAGTTTATTTAATTATTATTCGCAAATTTCTGACTTGGGAATGAAAATTTAGAAGTTTATAAATGCGGAATTGCAAATTAAATTATGAATTTTAATTCGAAATAAAAAAATTTTGAAAATTGAAAATGATATCAAAAAAGACATAAAGGGAATAAACTTGACAAATAAACTCCGAAGAAATGAGTAATTTTGAATTATCTTATTCAAATTTTAGCGCGACTCTCGAGCCATGTCGAGAATCGTGACGTCATTCGCGTGCTCGTAGTTCCGAAATTTGAAAATCAATAAAACTAGAGCGCACATGACAGTTTGGAAATGGACGTAGTAAATGCGATGTCGAGGCAACGAAATGTTAGTATGGAAACGGGTTATTTTCATCGTAATTACGATAAATGTAATATTTAATGTATAACGTTCTCAAAAGTAATTTGGAGAAAAGGGAAAAATTGAATTAGCAAGTGTTTCGACGTTTCTGATGTTGCATTGTTTACAGCTATATTACGAATCCTCAAAGGAGAGTAAAATAGTGTTTATCATTTCGTAAAAAATGATTGAATCGATGATTTTGAGAGTGTGTAAGATGGTAACATTTTTCCGAATGTGTTCGATATCGGAGAGATTTTTTTTGAATTTAATATTCAGTGTAAAAAATTCTTACCCCGAGACAAAATTATAGAAATAGAAATCGATAAAGAAATGAAAAAAGGCAGTTATTCTAATGTTGAGTAACAATAAGGGAAATTTATAATCTTCATTTTACAATGTTGAGAAATGAAGATATATATGCAGCAAAAGGATATTGTTATTAAATAAATAATAATATACGTTTTTTTATTGAACAATGATGTAGAAAATGTGTCTGATCTAGGGAGAAGCAAAATACTGTGCCTTTTTCATACATGGGGAACCGAAATACTACGTGTGAGTGAATTCCGCGACTTTTAATTCATTCCATGTTATTACGATCGAGTTGGTAATTTTTTAGATGTCCACGAACGGAGTATTGCTGTAATTTCGGATGCTGCATTTCACCTGGTTTTCAAATATACCATTTATGGTATTATTGGTGAGTTTTTCCGAAAATAGATTAGAAATATGAATTTAGAGATCAGGAGATCAAATGGTCCGAGGGTTAAGAAAATTTGGAATTTTATGAATCTGTTGACTCGGAATTTTAGATTTTGAATTTGGAAGTTAAATTTCAAAGGTATCGAAAAATTGGCAAAAAAGATGTATGAAGACGGAAATTTCATCCGAGAATCAAATCTCGAATTAAAAAATCTGAGAATCGTCAGATTCTGATTTTCAGAATTTAGAAGATTTGAATTCAGATGCTATTAAAGAGCAAATTTTGGAGTTTCAAAACCAGAAAACGACATTAATTTTAATGTAGGAATAAATGGAATGATTAGAAAATTTTACATACGAACAAATTTCAAACCGATTTGAAAATTTGTCAACTAGTAAATTTGATAACTAGGAAACTTGGAAATCTCGTAATAAAAGTTCGATTTTTTATTATTTATTATTTATCTAAATACTTCGTGAGGGGTGAAATATTTAAATGAATAATTTCAACTCAAAATAATGCTAAAAATTTATTAAATAATTTAACTTTCCAAACTCCCTGGCGGCATAGAAAAAATCGTAGAAAAACGATGATTGGATTTTTACCGCTTATTTTTTGTTTTAGAGAAATTTTAGAAGAACTTCAAGTTTGTTTCAACAATTTTTTGAAACTTCTAAAAAAATTGTATATAAGTTCGAAAAATGTCAGAAGTCGAACAATCTGGAAAATCACAGAATTTTTAGGTAATTAAAAAATTTTAAGAATTTTTGAAGTATTCAAAACAGTTAAAATTTCGAAAATGTTGAAAAAATTGGGGAATTTTGTAAGATCTTTGTGAGAATATTTAAAAATTTTTAATCTTAGAAAATGTAGAAAATTCGTTAATTTCGAAAAATTCAGAAATATTGAAAAATCGAAAAAATTTCGAAATAATGGATATTCCGAAAAAGATCTATCAGAACTTTCCGGTTTCTTTCAATTCATTCAGGAGTTCCTGAGATCGTTTTTCTAAAAAAAAAAAAACCGTAAAAACCCGTTAAAACCGTTATGTCTACTAAAGAAATCATTTTTAACATATTACTATCTACACATATAATATTAAAATTCTGACATTTAAATTGGTTACATTTCAGTAATTACAATCAGTTAATTTTTTCACTCTGAATCCGTTGAAAATATCTTTTTGAAATAGTAATTACAATGTTGATACTGAAATAGTTATTTTTAGCAATTATTCATTATTTCTTATTACAAAATTGTAATAATTGTATTTTCTGAATTTCTACTACATAACTGAAAAATTTTAAATTCTACTCATTGTATCAATTTTTTCAACTATTTTCGTGATTTTTTTTCTACGATCTGAATCGTTTCAATATGACTCCATATAAGTTAAAAATCGACTCCTTCGAATAATCAATTTTTTTATCAGCTTGATAAGTAGAATTAAATTATCAATTATTTGAATTCCACCAGTTTGCAAACGACTCATTTATTAGTCAATTCCGACTATTTCCAACAGTGAAAATTCTTTTCCTAATTGAATAAATTAAATTTGACTAGGAATTAGTCGAATTGAACTAATATTCCGAAATAACAGAGCACGCCATTTTTTACCACCCGACAAAGACTATTCCACGTACTGAACTTAATTTTCTTTATTCAGGCTCCTGGTGATATTAATGTTTCTGGTGTGTTCCGGAGGCGGTTGGTGGTACCGGTACTGGCTGCAAGGGCGGTACAGAGCCGGTACCACCAGGTCGTACAGCTCCAGAACACAGCACGCGTTTCGGGGTCCAACCTGCCAAGCGCAACAAGCTCGCATATCTTACAATTCAGCGAGAAACACTGTCCTTCTACACAGAATGTGGAAAGGTAAGCAAACATGTTTCCCCAAGTAAGGTCAAAATATCACGAAGTCAGGGAAATCCCAGACATAACCCCCATAAAGGCTCTATTTTCAACATTTATAATTTTTATTCAACGCCCGCGAGAAATATGTAATTTCGTGGCCCTGCTGAGAGTGGACGAAATAATGGATTACCTGATTGTTGGCGTATGGCATGCGAGTGA
>JAPYZK010001057.1:0-27880 GCA_030522785.1 Platygaster equestris | reverse complement strand
CACGCACATGATCTCTTGAATAATTTTTTGATTTCAACATACACAGATCTAGATAAAACCGAAAATTCGTCAGCTAGAAAATCGGAAAAGAAAAATTCCCAAGTTCACGACCGTGCGGTATGAATTTTTCGGAGTTCCAACAAAATTCCCCAAAAACCCAAATTTCCCACAACCACAAAAATCCTGAATTTTGTTCAAACTCACCGTCATCTTGAGCTCCTCCGGCGCGAATTGCTGGACATCGAGTTGGACCTGGAACTTGTCCTTATCCTGAGTCACCGTCGAAAATCCACCACTCGACTCGTCACCCACTGGCAAAAGGTCGGCCCAGGGTCGATAATAACGCGCCAAACGTCTCTCGGGCTGATAAAGCAAACGACGAGACGGCCAGAAATCATCCGGGTCGAAGATGTTCCCGAAATTTTGATCGAAAAGGGTGTGCGGCCGATCCAAATCCTGCCACCACATGCTGAACAACATCGGCACGAGAGACATCCTTAACAACGCTTGATTAATTGCAGAAACCACTTTGACACTTTTTTCGGATATTCGAAACGTTCCGAACAGCACAAGACGCTCGCGCTACAATTTCACGTTCAAATTTGATTGTCATCTTCGCGCCGCGCTCCTATATATACTGGCTCACACACGGTCTGCGGAGCTTCGAGCAACGTGCTAGATTTATCTAGAAATTTCGTCAACGTTTCTGGTCGTTTTTCGAAGGCATTCGACTTGCAACCTCATGAAAAATGTGGACATGGATATTTTCTATGGGATTTGACGGCAGAAACCTGAAAAGTAGCTTTTTATTCTGCCTTTTTGGGTTTTCTGTAATGCACTTCCGCGAGCCGGTTCCTGAAACGCCGGCAAGTGCGTTTTATTTTTAAATTTATTTCGTACACTCTGCTTCGGAAATAGAATTTTTTATTTCTTTTAATTGTACTTTGTAATTTTATTTGTCCTTATGGTGAAATGTATTTTTTATATTTTAACGGTAACGCGACCGATTAATTTTTGCTTTTTACTTTTTTTAACAGTTTTCGTTTTTTCAGCTTTTGAATTTTCATTATTAAAAAAATTATTGAAAAAAAAATTATTTTACATTATTTTACATTATTAAAAAAAATTATTTCGCAATTAAAAAAAAATTATATAAGTTTGTAGTTTTGTGTAGTCCTGAAGATTCAGTGCATAATAGATTCCATTTCGAGTACAGAAAATTTATAATAGAGTTGGACAGTGCCAAAATTCGTAAATTTTCGAAAAATATAAAAAAGGAGGAATTTCGAATATTTTCAAAAGATTTGAATGTCCCTGAAATTCGAATGAAAGTTTTAAAATTACGTAAAAATGTACATACTTGCGAAGAGTATCATACATTTCCGAAATCTGCAGAAAAACCAAAATTACGGAATTTTTTTTACGAAGTTGAAAAAAATGGAGAAAAATTTACGTAATTATGTATAAATCAGAATAATATAATAAAATATGATGTGAATCATCAACTTGATAAATTCAAAAAAAAAAAAAAAAATCTTATAAAGAAGTACATATAAATACGATTCTCATATAAGAATTCATTTCAAAAAATTCAGAAATATTTGAGTTCATTCCAAAATTCAGGAGTTACCAGTTTTACGGTGAAATTCGAAATTACGGATATTTTCAGTAATTCACAGAATCATTAGATTTCGAAAACGTGACCCAAATTTTAATTTTCCAGAAAAATCGTGAATCGTAACTTTTTTCCCAGAAAATTTTGATAATTTTTCGATAATTCGAGTTTTTAGAAAATTTTTGAAATTTCGAGTTTTTTAACGAAACGCGAAAAGTTCGAGATTTTCGAAAGATTCAAAAATTATGAGTTTTTTAAAGTATTTTGAACATTATCAGTATTTTGAAACATTACATAATTTTTAACTTTCCGATAATTCGGAAATACTGATTTATGTTGAAATTTCTAAAATTCTACGTTCTTTCAATATTTCAAATTTCTCGAAAAATAAAAATTTTTTGAGTTCGTCAAAAAATTCGAAAATTTGAGTTTTTCGGAAATTTGAAGTATGTCAATAGATTCAATGATTTTGAGTTTTTTGAAAACGTTGAGACTTCGAATTTCTGACAATTTTGGGTTTTTCATGAAAATTTTGAAATCCCCCCCCCCCCCCCCCACCTCCCCCCGGGGCCGGATTCTTGGCTACAGCCCTGAATATACTTATATTGTATGCCAGTACACGATATAAAAACATGTGATTTTCATGGTAAAAACCATAAAAAATGTACATACTACCTAGTACCAGTATAATATTAACGAATAAAGAGTGTAGAAAAAATTTTTTCGAATTATTAGAAGAGTTTCTACAGCGTTCCTTTCTAGTGTCCCTTTGGTGTTATAAGGAGACGCAAGGGAACGTCCCTTTGCGTTCCTTCGTGTTCCTTCTGATCCGTCAGGGATTCTATTATTGCGCTGCATTTTTTAGTTTGTTCGATCAATTTCTTCGCTAATTAAAAACTGTTTAAGAAACATTATACAATGGACGAAGTTGCATTATAAAAGATTAATTTCATAATTAAGTTCAATTAAGAAATAAACAGACCGAATAATGTTATCCAATGTCTAGAATCGGTGTAATTTATTGTTTTCAGAAATTTCTAGTCACAACATTTTTTTCGTGTAACACTGGCAAGAAACGAAAAATTCGAAGCAACTATTCCGAATGATTTTATTTTTGTTATCAAAGTACAAAAGTATACTATCGATAGTATACTATCGAAATACTAGAGTACGTAACTTTTACGAAAATACTTTTTCGAAAAATTTACAGTCCTCCTAATTCTCCAAGGGGAAAAGGCTCCGGCGTAGTTTTTTTGCGACTGTATTTTTCAATCTCTTTTCTGAGATTTGGCAGCAATTTTTTGTCCAATTTTTCTATCGACCTGAGTTTTTCCGCGACTTCTTGTTGGATTATCGGCCGGTATTTTTTGCCTTGCCCAAGAATGTCCATATCATCCAGAAATTCTAACCTTTCGCGAATTCCTTGGACAACTATATAAAAAAATCTTTTTTGGTTCACTCTTTCTAATTCCCACAAATTTCTTCTATGCTTATATTCGAGTCAAACTTGTCGAATTCCGATAATAAAAATATAAATTGAAAACATACGTTCTTCAATCATTTCCTCATCATCTGGGACTTTCGGTGTTTTTTGACTTCGCATAACTTGTACATTACGAGGGGTTGGAGGCATTTCTTTCCCATAGGTCATGAGACAAGCTAAATGTCTTTTCGCATTTTCTTTGTCAGCTAAAAAGACGACGAAAGCGTCAGTATACAAGTATTTTCAAAAATGCATTGAAAAATGTTGCCTTTTTTACTTAAGGGCGACGTTCTCCAAAACTGTTCTCTCTCGTAAGCTCCGCTTTTCATGATCATATCTTGCGACCTCTTTTTCCACACTGAAGGGAACATTATCTGCGAGAAAAATTAGATAAATTTCCCTTCGTAATAACTTAGAAATTCGATCTTCAATTAATTACTAAATATTAAAGTGATTTTTCGAATCGCTCGGGTTATAGTTCAAGAAAGCTCAAATTTCGTGTTACGAAAATTTCACTAATTTACGAACTTGTATACCTGAGGCTCTAAATGCTTTTTTTTATCAGGTTTCGCGTAAGTTGTAGGGGATGGAAGAGAAAGCCCTTCATCTACGGCGCTTTGAATGGACTTTTTCAGCGACATCGTAACTTTGGATTCTTCCATCAAAACTGTTGGCAAATTTTATTCATGAATAACGAAGGAACGGTTCTCAGGGATGGAAACATTCGTCTCGTACATATTCAAAGCTTTGAGGCTCTTCCAATAAATTGTTAAATTTTTCAAATCCTCTTCTTCAGTTGTTATTGTTTTTTTAAGATTGTCAGTGCAGATTTAATGGAAATCCGCACTGCTGCAGGAATGGGAAATTTGGAAAATGCACCTTTGATCAAATTTCTTGTCTCCTCGCTGTACTTCGCTCTCGGAGGATTATGGAACGCCCCAACTCCGAGAGCGACTCTCGGGAAATTCCGGTCCATTACGTGCTTGTGGCGAGTTTGCCAAGTCTCAAGTGCACAAAATCAATGATGAAAAATATCGAAAATCCGGGAAAAACATGTATTAGAAACACGAAAGAAAACTGCGAATATGAAACTGAACTCCAGCGATGAGGCGCATTTCCATGGTTACGAGAAAAACAGAACTCGGATTCGTATAGAACCATATCGAGCCAACTTTTTTCCGATCATTTTTGGATGATTTTGAGTTGATCAACAAAATTTGTTTGAAAATTGAATATTAAACGGTTTTGAATATTGTAAATAATATTTAAAATATTTTAACATTAAAACAAAAAGCAAATTGTGGAAAGAATTCGAAAATCCTCGTATTTTCTGGCATTCGGGGAATTCTTAGATTTTTGCCATTTTTTTTGGAATTTCGGTATAACATGAAATTTTGCAACATTAAAAAAAAGTGTTTTTTCAATCATTTGCAATTTATTGATCACTTCTAATATTCTGAAATCTTTATTTTTGCTCTTCAAATGTTCAGAATTTTGGATGAAATGCAAATTTTCCGGATTTGGTAGAAAATGTGATGTTCCTCGACTTTTTAATTCATCAATTTTTTCTGTTTTTGCTGTAAAATTTCACATTTTAGAAATTATCAGATTTCCGAGAAATTTGACAATTCTGTAAGTGTAAATAATTTCGTAAATTTACACATTTTAAAAAATTCTTGTACTTTTTCAAAGATTTCCAAAATTCCACGATGCTGCGAAAATTCCGAATTTTTCAAGTTGCAAAAAACTCTGGACTTGTCTGAATATTTTAAGATTCCAAATGATTGAAATACGTAAAAATCCTCCAATTTTTTCGAAATTCAGAATTTAGAGAAACCACAAATGAATAAAAAGATTTATTTTTTCGTAAAGTTTTAAAAATATCTTAATTCTGCGAATATTAAAAATTCATAGTCTTACTTGTCAACAAAATTATACATCTTCGGAATTTCAATATTTTTTAAATGTACAAATTTGAGGATATTAGCAAAATTCCAAAAAATGTTCCTACGTCTAAGAATTTCCAGAATCCAAAAAATATTGTAATATTTGACATAATTCAGTCAACTGATGCAAGTTTCAAAAATGGTTATCTTTAAAAGCCCATCGATTCCGCGAATTTTAGAAAACGGCAAAGGAAAAATCGTCTCAAAATTCCATAAGGAATCTGCGGTTTTTCGACGTTACGATGACACCCTGCATTTCGCAACTAGTGCGACAATCATTATTCCACCACTAATTATGAAATTCATATTATCCTGCAACTTGAAAAAAGTGCGTTCGAAAAAACGACAACACTAGAAAAATGACGCACTTTCCACAGCGAATAATAATCCACATGCGCATAATTAAAAACTGTCTTAAAAAGCGAGGAATTCTCCATCTCGAAATCCCCTTTTTTCCACGACCGCAGTTTTTCAAGCAGTTGCATTATTTTAGGTAAAACTAAAGCAGCAGGGCTCGATATGGCAACAACAAAATTCTTGCAGGGAATGCCAATCGAAAAGCCCAAGAAAATGATTAAAAATGTTGACCGAGCGCATACATTCCGAAGGGATGAAGTGGTGCGCATGTCGGGTGGCCTATTGGAAGGAGCGCAAACGCACCCCTTGCAACCGTGCTCAAATGCCTCAAATCCCATATTGCGCACAACACTATCCCCGGGAAGTGCAGCGATTTTTAAGTCCCGATCAAATGTAAACACGAGTGTCACTGCATTTCTTCGAGGTTCGATAATAATCAAGATTAAAAAAAAAAAATTCATCTCGGTGTCGATTAGTGAGTTATTTTTGGGTTCGAGTACAACGATACATAGTCGAGTTATTGATTCCGAACGCTCTAAGGGATGAAACAAATAGGCACTTGTAACCTACTTTAATAAAAGTGGGTTTCGGTTGGATACAAGTTGAAAAAAGTTGCGAGTTCGGAATTTTTCGGGGCTTGGCACAAGTTACGATGGCAGGACCATTGAAATCTTTTTTGTGCTTTTTCACCCTGAAACAAGGGACGGTGCTAATCGCGATTTTGCAAATGGTATGTAAAAAATTGACTCTTTTTTCGAGGGTTTTTTTTTTTTTTTTCAAGTCCAATCATTACATAATTACACATTTAAGTGTGGAATATGTAATAAAAAATAGTATTCGAAAATTTGAAGTGATGTACGAAAATCATAATTTCTGAGCACCAAGTAAATAAATAAATGAAATGATATATTATTACATATCTGAGTGTAGAATAATAAAACATCGTTTTCGGATATTTTAATTTTTGAATACCAAATGAATAGATAAAATATGAATAAAAATAAATAAATGAGCCAAAAAAATATATTACATATTATCTGACCCTAGTGATTCTAGTTTTTATAAGGTCGGTTTTATGAAAGTTTTATAAAATTTGCATCTCTTATAAAGTGGTTCTATAAAACTTTTATAACAAACAATTTTTCTATACAAATTTTAAATTTGAAATAAAATAAAATAAAATAAAAAAAATTTTTTTATAACAATTTTTTTTCAACATTTTTAAAAATATGCAAAATTTTTTTAACCTTTTCTGGATCATTTTACTAATGTATATTAACCATTTTTCGTCAGTTTATGAGGCTCTAGCTCATTTTAGATAATTCCATAAAACATCGTTTTCGGAAATTTCAAGTGATGTACGAAAATGATAATTTTTAAATACATACCAACAATTTGATCAATCAATTCCATTTTCGAACATCCTGGAATGCTCACAATTTTTTTCCATCGATCAAAGCCATATTTATTCCAATAAACTTTTTTCCAAACAAATAAAATAAATGATACCCTATTTGTTAATGAAAAGTTGATTGACGAATAATACGTGATCGATGCTCGGAAAAATTGGAATTTCTCTCATTTGTCACGTCTGTGAAAAAAATCGAAACAGTTTCGATTTCGAAATTCTTCAAAATTAAACACTCTTGTACAGATTTTTAAAATTCCCCCCTTTTTTTAGTTTATATCGGCCTACATTTTGATCTTCTATTTATTGGGCCTATCGCACGCGACCGGAATAAAAGAAATGATAGACAGGGACAGCGCAGACATTCTAGAACGCGAAGGACTCGAAGACATAACTTCGAGGCACATCAACAGCCACAGAATGCAACTGGCTCGTTTTAATGCAAACGGTTATTATTCGGATTCTTCGAGAATTTCATTATACTCTACTCTGAGAATTCAAATAACAACCAAATAACTAAAATTTCAGAAGAAGTTTACTTGATGTATTGCGGCCTCGGGATAACGGCTATGCACTTTTTCGCGTCGCTTTTGCTTTATTACGGAACTCTGACGGTAAACAAAGTTCGCCCTGTTATAATCCATATTTGGTTCAATTTAAGACTTTGAAATTCAGTTCGAAACTGATTAAAATTAGGAGATTAGTTCATTTCTATGATTTTCAAAATTGTCGAATTAAAAAAGCTTGAAAACCAAATTATTCAATTAAATTTACAGAGCAATAGACACTTGATGATACCTTGGATGATCATAATGACAGCGATCATCACAACTCTCACAGTTTCACTATTTTGCGATTACAAAATAATGGCCAATTGCCCATTAATCGTGATGCTCAGCAAAAAGAATCCTATTTTAGAACGTGAGTATCTCGCACATTAGTCTTGAAAAATTTTCCCAAAAAATTAATTCGACTCAATTTTTCAGGACTGTTCTTGCTGGTACTCACAAACATTTGCATCTACACTTTGCTGACAGCTTATAGCACCCACGCAAGTTTAAAAAACGTCCAAGAATCGAAATATGGCGTCATTCACCATGTTCACGATATCAAAGCGAAGTATTTGCAACAAGTTTTGAAGAATTCCAAAAAGTCAAAAAAGAAAGTCTCATTCCCAAGTCCTTACGACGTATAAAAATAAATAAATAAATAAATAAAAAGGTTGTCATTAAATCATATTGTCAAAGCCTAACATTTGTAAATTTGTTAACAAAGCACAAAATAATTTAATGTTTAAAAACTTGATTGTTTTATACATCACGATCGTGATATTTCCTCAACGAATTTTATATAATCGCATTTTTATTTCGAGTAATTTTTCATAAAAACTGTTCTGAAAATAAGGGTTACACATCAACATTGTTTGCTCGTTATTTAGGCTAATTCTACTGTTGAAAGTTATCGTTCACGTTTTTCTAAACTGTAAAATTTTACAATACGTTTGTACTCCATGATAAGAATATTGTTACGCAATGTAGTTCTAGTTTAAAAAAGTTATTACAAATATTTTTATAATGTCGACAACCACATTTTTTTCCTTCATGATTTTATCATTCATTTTCGAAAAAATATATGTAATGTGAAATTTGAATCGTCTATGAAAATAGTAAAGAAAAAAAAAAAAAAAAAACTATAAGAATCCAAAATTTTTCATTCAAATCTGTACACATGTAAAACATTTTCTCCTTCCAGAAAAATGTAACATCCATGTAAGATTTTCCGCATGAAATATACCATGAGTAACTAACTACGAATTTCGCCATATTTTGTCGATTTCATCGATTTTTGACCTCTGTACAAAAAATTCACATCCAACGCAAAATGATTTCGTCGAATTTGTCAACAATTTTCGAAAACTTAATTATTAACATTCAATTTAAAAATTATATCTGAAGTTAAAATTGCATCAACTCAAATTTCCTTCTTTGTTTCAACCGAAGAAAAAAATTACGTCCCAGATGAATAAAACAAAATATTTTTATTCCAAACTCGAATGAACTATAACACTTAAACTATTTTCTTCAGCCACTAAAATCAATTCTCCAATCTAACATACAAAATTTTTCCCTACGGATCACACGGAAATGACGAAAGTACCGAAACGTCGTGACGAGTGTAAAATCGTTCGAACTTCACTCCCAATTAAATTCGTTCTAAAAAACGCGGCAGTGCACGTATTCAACTTTCTGAAGCTTGAGAAAAGTACAAAAAAGCAAGTTGATCGTAAACCCTCATAACTATCGAAAAATTCAGTCATTTTGTTCGTATTTTTTCCAACAACATTTTTTCAGCATTGTCTGAAAGTTGAAAAAATCATTTCAAAGTGAATTCCGAATCACATGCAAATAACCTGATCGTAGAGTACAGTTTGTGCACTTTTACCTCGTCACATTTTTTCCTCTGTTCCCTCGAGGAATTGAGTCGAAAAATCGCGTGTGCATTCGCCATTGTTGTTGAAGACGAATTTGTGATAACTGCCGTCGGCGCAAATCACTGCAAAATGCAAGTTCATTATTTATTGCGAGTGAAGCTTGAAGTTAAGTCGATCAAAAAGAGACATTCGATCAACAATTATTAAAATATCAAGTTCTGGAAATTTTCTTATTTCATAATGTCTCAAATTTATAATGTAAAAATTACGAGAGGCGTAGAAGTATTTTCCTTAAATTTGAAAAAATTTTACTTTCTCAAGTTTTTTCTCACTGAACATGAATGACAAGTTTTTTTTTTTTTTATTGAATTATGATATATTTCACCTATGATGCTTTTGCTGTCGCTGCCAAACGCACATATGCATTGTGGACCATTTGGCACTTGAAATTTACAGAACGACCACGCCGAGCTGAAATACTTTGGCAAGAAAGTAGCCGATGCCAAACTGGACTGCCGATTTAGTTTTTGATCTTCGACTGCAAAAACGTGAACAGACCCTCGACTGCTCGCGACGCATAACCATGTGGAATCATGGTTGAAGTTTATACTAGAAATGCAATGAAAAATTCGTGTCAACAATAAAGTAGATGTACAAGTGCATCAATTGACCAAAAAGTGCATTACTCGGGCAAACAACAGTCACATAAAAAATAGTGAACTTAAATTTGAGTATTACATTAAAATTCTTCAATTTAAATTTCTCATGAATTCATGTTCAACTCATTACACGTGTCACGTTGAAAATATCTAAAAACTCCCTAGAACTGCAAAATTCTGATAATCAAAGTTCTGAATTTTAATTTAATTATGATATCCCTGACAGATGACGTTGCGCAAGATTAAGTAAAAAATGCGAACTTAATTTAACTTTGCGGATGCATTCGCAGAAAATATTTTTTGTGCACCAGATGGGATATTATAGTAAATAATGATCGATTTCCACCGAGCTGGTTGGAATTAATTACACATTTCGTAAAATGACTTGTTATGTTCTTTACATGACCCATAATTCCTTGGATAAATTGAATTGAACTTTTATCCACTCATCAGCACTTATTTATATCGAGCCACGCTATGAATAAGTTTATTTATTGCTAATACACCATAATTAATCGTTTAACTTTCGTTTCCCTGATGGACCGGTGGCAACTTTTAGAGTTGCCACAAAGTTGCCATAAAGTAGCCAAAACAATTAATTGAAATTGTCTGTCAGGGCTACACAAAATTAGTCGATGGAAACCATTGAGTACATTCAATTGATCAAAAACTGGCATGTTACGGAATTTATTATTGTCAAAATATGTAAAAAGGCATGCAACATAAATTTTTTGGTGATTGAATGAATTAGTCAAATAGAAAAACCTTCACTATCGACGTTTCGCAATAATTCGCTGTTTTCTTGGCAAAAGAAGAACATCTGTAAATGCAACTTCAAAAAATTGAAAAAATTCAACTTACGAATTCTTTATTCGAAAATATATGAGAAATATAAATATCATGATATATAAATTTCAAAACAAATATGCAAATGCGATGAAAAGATTGCAATTTGATGAATTTTCATCTTTAAATTTCATGAACTCCACATTAAATGCAGAAAACAGTTCTCTGTTGGGTGAGAAAATCACAATGTACCATAATTAGAGTTTACTTTTCAACCAAATCTTGTAAAAAAACAAACGCAATGTTATAATCAACGAATAATGGGAAATTCTGGGCAAATATGTCGTTTTTCCTATAATATTAGTCAAATTTATGAGTACCCAAGTTATTTCAGTATTTATTTTTACGTCGTATACCATGATTTCATCTTGGCAACTTTGTGGCAACTCATGGGCAACTCTTAGAGTTGCCGTAAAGTTCCACCGGTCTATCAGGGTTTCGCCAAGTTAGATAAATTGCGCATCGTAGCGCGAGGATACGCAAGAAATTATCTGTCAGGGATGTTTCTTAAAAATAAATATGTACCAATAAATATTGGCATGATTCGCCCCTCGTCGAAGTTCGTTGATCATATTGCCATTCTGTGTATCAAAGATCCTGATTAAAGTGCCTTTTTCCGACGCTGTAGCAAGTCTCGTCCCTTGCAAATTCAATGCTATGCAAGAAAGTGGTGTCTCGTGTGCTTCTATATTCAGTGGTTCTTTTTCTGTATTCGCAAGATCTACGACTGCAACAATGAATAAATATTATTGATACATCATCATTGTGCGACACATAGTTTAATCGTCACATTTAGAAATGACTAAAACCAGAATTTCAAAAAATATGTGGAAAATGCACTTGTTTATGGTTTATTAAAATATATGGAAACAAAAATGTCTTACTGTTAGCACACGTGTTATAATGTTGATAAATAATCCAATAACTATCAAACTCTTAAATAAATAATTGTACAAATCGCAAACCTTGAACGTGTCCATTTTTTCGACCAGGAAAAACGAGAAGTGAATTGTTACTGTTTGGACAGAGCACGCACAAGCCTTTTGGGTTAGGATTTGTTTCAAAAACGTGGAGTTGCTGCGGACTCGCCGTGAATGTGTAGACTTTTATAACGCCTTCTAAAACCACGACTATTCGATCCCTTCTGAGTTTGACGCCTTTTACAGGGGCATTGAATTCTAGAGTTATGGTTGTGGATTTTTTCAGATCGTCCCATATCATCACTGAAAATAACATAAAAATATTAAACCACAAGATAAAAAGTTTACTCAGTTTTTTGAAAAAGGAGTCTTTTTGATTATCTAAAGCATATTGTAAACGAATTCACTGACTCACTTGTTTGCTGAATTACTCTGACTAAATTTCTCTTTTATGAGATTCAAAAAAATATGTTCTGTTCGTTTGCTTGATACTATCATTCACTGAACAATTCCAAGTTGAAACGACAAATACATGCGTGATAATAACCATGTGCAATAATAAAATTTCATACAAACAAGACTATCTTTTTTTGCAGGAATGATAATGATGATAAAACCGAAAGTTTATAAATAAAACAAAGCACAGGAATAAGCATCACATTTTAGGAATCATTTTTGTAGCGCAGTTTTTTTAGCCAAAAATAAGGATATGTGAAATATTACTGAGATACAAAATATGAAGCAGATTGATATGACAAATAAGTATTGAGAAATACAAGCTGAAAAATAAGTTATTTATGACTGAATAATGATATTATTTCGAATCTAATGCATAACGACTGCCAAAGACTCCTAAAATAGGGAAATGAAACATTCGAAGAAATGTTGAAAATTTTGGAAAATACGAAAATTTTTGGAAATTTTATATTTCAGAAAATTTTTGAATTTCAAAAACATAAAAAATTTCAGAAATTTCCGACAACTTTGAAAATTTCAAAAATTTTGTAAGTTATACAAATTTTGTAAAGTTTCAGTTTTGGAATTTTGAAAAATCCAAAATCTCTTGAAATTCCAGAACCATTCGGAATGTTTGGATGTAGAAGATCCTTAACTTGAAAAAATATACTGAAAATTTGAAAAGTTCAAATTCACTGAAATTTGGAAATTTCTCAGAATTTTCGTATTTTGCAAAAACTGAGAATGTTCAAAATTTTCTACAATTTCGAAAACTCTAAAATGTCGAAAATTATTACTTTCTGAAAAAACTCGAGTTTTTGAATTGAAAACGTTTCTTTATCCCTGGGTTGTTGATACAAAGAAAAATCCATGTTTTTCGATGTTCCTAGTCAGTTTTGTTCTTAATTAGCAATTAAAATGGTTTTTGCAAGAAAAAAAATTTCCTGGCTCGGTGGATTTTTTTCTCGCAAAAACCATTTTAATTGCCAATTATGAACAAAGCTTACTGGGAACATCGAAAAACATGGATTTTTCTTCGAGTTTTTGAGTTTATTCACGCATGCTATCCATTTTTATCGACTAATTCATGCTTTTACACACAAATTTTTAGATTTCTGTATAGAATTTCGTCAAATTTATGATTGCCGTTTTTAAACGTTTTTGAACAGGGACTATCATGCTGCTATTGTGCGGCTATCGTCATCTCGATAACCGTGCGGTAACCGACCCTCCGTGAGGGAATAAATGAATATGAATCAGACCTTATACTATAAATTCTAAAAAAGGTTGAGCTCTAACACAACCCTGTCAGAATGATTGCAACCGTCTCACCTTTGTTAGTAGGATAAATAGGGTTGCTTCCACCCCCTACCAAAGCCAAGTAATTGCATCTGAACAGCATCTCGACGTAACTTAACCCGCCATTACTAAAATCGTGCTTTTCTTTTTCCTTTAAGGGATCACAATTGTACACTCGGTATCCATTGTCCATCCCACAGGCAAAACACCCTGCAAAAATCACGTCCTGTGGCGTCATGACGTACAATTTTTTCGTTTCCGCGAGAGTAATAGCATTTCACTCGCTGGCTTCATCATTTTAAATTTTCTCATTCAAGTTCTCTATTGACAGTTCGTTGAGAATGGTTAATCACAAATCGGGCAATTCGTGCCGAATACGTGAAATATTCACCTTGATCCTGGTTGAAGCCGGCGTATAGTAACCCGTTTCCGTACGGATTCCCCGATGTCAAATTCATCGTGGCGGTTTTCCAGCGAATTTCACAGGTTGCAGTGTATTTTAGGTAGCTCGCCGTTATTTATCACATTTTTTACATCGGCAATTGTTGTTTGAATCGTATTTTGTCGTCGTTTGTTGTACCAGTTATCGTTATTTACTTCAAAATTTTTTACGTTGTAGACATTTGTAGATAAATCAAGACTTGGCTGATTGTATCACTTGTCAAGACTCAAACAATTCAATTTTAGTTGTTCATTTTGTCGAAATGCTCACAGTAGCGCCACTGGGCATTTTCAGCTCCTACGCATGCGTGTAGTATATCCAAACAAATTGAAACAATCGAAACAATCGGTGACAATCGGAAACAATCAAAGTGAATCAAAGTAATCAAACAATAAAACAAGTATATGTTTGTATATGTTTTTGTCTGTTGATTTATTCATTTAGATTAGAAAAGTCAAGATCATCATTTTCTTAATTACACCCGTATTATCATTTTCAACGTGGGTTTGGCCGACTGTTTAGACCATCCATAATTTTGGGGGCTGTGATTAGCGAGCAAATGGTAAGCGGTGGAAAGGTTATGTTCTTTGTTTATATTTACATACAATACGTAATCGCGAGAATATAATTGATTCATAATGTTTCGTTAATTTGTCATCAAAGTAGCATTAAAATCTTATAAATAACATTATTATAAGGATCGTTGTTTTTTTGTGTGTAAGGTATTGTAATTGTTGAGAGAACATTGTCAAGTTGACATTACACTTTTTATCTATTTACATATTGATTTTTTCGAAGGAGGTGACAGCAGAATTTTCGAGTGTTATACGTTTAAAATACTAATTTATGAATTTAATGTATTTACACTATTCTTTACAGACCTGATCATCTCGCAATGAACACGACAAAAATCTGTAGCCGCTACATCCATACATGCCGCATAGCACTCAGCCAAGAAGCCAACAATTTGAAGGGCAAATCCCACAGTTCCCAATTATGGATCCAACGACAGCTAAAAGACCCTTACGTAGAAAAAGCACGCAAAGAAAATTACCGTTGTCGCAGTGCTTTCAAGCTCCTGGAAATGAACTCCAAGCACCCAATATTTTTCCCAGGTCAGATAGTTGTGGACTGTGGAGCAGCCCCAGGAAGCTGGACCCAAGTCGCAGTTAAACTTACAAATTCGGATGGCAAAATCCTGGACAAACCCAAAGGGAGCGTTTTTTCAATCGATAGACAGCCGTTTACCAGCATCAGCGGCGCGCATATTTTGGGCAATATGGATTTTACTGCACCTAAATCCCAGGCAAAATTACTATCAATGATGAATGGAAAACTTGCCAACATAGTCATGTCCGATATGGCGCCCAATGCTACTGGCACAAGAGAATTGGATCACGACAGGATAATTGATTTAAGTTATGCAGCTTTGAAATTTGCATTGACTGTGTCTGTTAAAAACGGTGTTTTTTTGACAAAAATTTGGGACGGCGGAACAACCTCAAAACTGAAGGACGATTTGTTGAGGTTCTACAATTACGTGAAGATGGTGAGGCCTCAGGCAACGAGGTCTGAGTCCAGCGAGATTTTCGTGCTCGCCAGAGGCTTCAAAGGACTGAAGAAGCAACTATGAATGTTGTTATCAAGGTGATGTGAATTATTGGATATTGTGTATAAAATTGTTTCCAATTTTCTCAATTATTAGTTATAAATCATAAAATAAAAAAAATTGAATTAGTTTATGTTTTTGAAAATTTCAAATTCTGAAAAACAGGTAATTGTTGAACTCATTGAACTTGTCCAAATGTTATGGGCCATGCAAATAAAAACAGGTAAAATGTGCATTGTAGCATTATAATTTGTCAGCGACCGAGTGAACAATTTTACATGAAAAGAACAATATTTACGCAATATACACCGACGCATTTAGCTATAAATAATACAATAGTGTTTGATACAGTGACAGTTAATACATCTTTATGGTAAAGTTAACGCGTACGTTGCTATTATGCTGTATGTACAATTCTTCAACAAAATGAATATTTACAGTTTGACAATCATACCAGGGGCATTACGCAACATTGCTAAACGGATCGCAAGTGCAGTTACTGGCCGCGATGTCAATCGTTTTGATGGTTTTTATAAATTTCTACGTGCGCATTATCACGTATTGTGAAAAATTTTCCAAAAACACCGACGTTGCAAAGTTTCGATTCGCGATCTAAATTCGCGCAACATGTCTCCGGTAAACGCTCAAAATGTCGGACGAAAGATAATTACCGACTTTCCTTGACGATACATTGACAGCGATCAGTAATAATAATATACGAATAATACTTGAAACATTCTGATGAAACTTGCATGAAATGAACGTCAAATATCTCTCTTCTGCCATTCTACGCGAATCACGGTGCCATTTCGTAAAATGTTCGCGCTTTTTACTCGACTACTGCGGCGAAAGGTACGAAATGTCGCGAGACCAAGCTTCTTCTGTTTTGACTAATATCGATATTGATAACACTTAGACACGTTCTTTTTATCGTAATACACACACTAATTTTCCATCGAGTTACTGTTATCGGTATTACCACACAAGGACGATATGATTTCCACATTTATATTATGCGTTTCACATGGCGGGAGCTCGCTTGCGATTGTTGTTTTTTTTACGATTCGAACGAATTTTTAATCAGTCTGTCGTGTCGTGCGACGCATTTTTTTTTCTTTCTTCCCAATGATATGTTTCGTGCATCTCTCAACATCGAAAGCTATTCGGATCGCGTACAAAAAACCTTTGTAAAAAATTCCTGTAAAAATCGTAAGAAAGGTTTTTGTTTGAAAAACTATGTACCCTCCCCCCCCCCCCCTTCTGCTTCGCGGAAAAATTCATAATTTAAGCTTATTTGGGTGGGTTCCCTATCGAATTCCGATTTATTTTCTATTATATTTCGGAATAATTGGATTCATTTTTTAGTCTGATTTTTCTAACATAACGTGAATTGAACATTCCTCACTTTTGAAACTTTTTTGTCTATTTCTCAGTTGATGTATCCTCAACATTATTATGCAATTCAAGTGAATAGAAAATATTTGCTTGACACTAGTATACGAATTTTCAACATTCACTGCCAATTAGATTGTTTAAGGAACGTTTTCCCACCCGCAAACAAAAAACCGAGTTTTTCCTCACACGTACGAAATACTTGAACATATATGTACAAAATCCACAAAAATTCCGCACCCCCCAATCCCGAAAGTCACGTACAGAAATAGCGGAAAAACATGTTTCAAAAAAAACCAGTGGGACTGGTAAAACAATTCGATTCAGAGAATCGAAGCTACCGTTTGGCTCCCGAAAAACTCTCGTCCTCGAAGCTCACGAAAGTTAGGGTCGAAAAATGACGCCGCTTTTCCGCGGCGGCGGCGGCGGCTCACGCAGGCCCGCGAGGCCCGCCGTTTTCGGCCGAAAACTCGACGAAATTCCTCGGCGGCCGCGGTTTCCCACTCGATTCCGAAATCCTGACAACACATTTTTTCGGCGATTGGTGCATCAATTACCCATTGATTTGCTGATTACTGTAATGATTGTTGTCGCGGCGCGTTGGCGCGTTCTGGGGAAATCGGGGTGCCCCGATGGGTTCCAGAGCCGGATTTTGGTAGAGGCTGGGATCCCGTACAAGGGGCATTTTTGACCAGAACCTGAGCAAAAGGGGTCTCTGCTTTTGGGCCTGGGAGGGCCGAAACGGGGCCTGATGCTGTTGTCGGTCCACCCTTAGAACCTGCCAATGAGGGGGTTTTTGGCGCAAGGGCACGCTGCTCTTGGTGCTGCTCGACGAGGAAGGGGGATCGTGGGGAAAGAGCTTGTGGTCCAGACCGTGGATGCTGTTGACCTCGTCGGAGGGGAACCTCACGAATGAGCCGGCCGCTGGTTGTTGAGAGGGTTGCTTTTCGTCGGGGAAGCGGATCAAGTTGTGGTGCCGACGGAAGTTGGTCGCGGCCTCGGGGGCCTTGGGGTCCGGTGGCAGGATCTTCTCCGAGTTAAAGGAGGCCTGGGGGTCAATAGCCTCGTCGAGCAGGACGAAGCCAGGCTGCTGCTCGACCGGGTCCTTGATTCTCAGGATGGCTGGGTTTTGGCCTTGGCTTGACAGGACCACGTGTGGCGGCTGGGGAACAACGGAGAATTACTAATTTGCGTTTTTTGTTGTTGTGCTTTTAGAAAATTTTTATTTCATTCAAATATGTGTTCAGTGCATTGGAAATGCCTACCTGCTGGTTGTCGAGCCCGGGCCCTTTCGGGGTCTCGGGAGTTGTATTTTTTGGCTTCGAGCTGATTAAGTCCAGAATCGTTGTTTCCAGGACGAAGTCATCGTTGATGCTGACCTCGCTGGAGACGTTGCTCTCGGGATTTTCCGTTGGACCTGGTGTGGTCGTCGGAGCAGTTTCCGTGGTGGAGTCCTCGGGTTCCTGTGTTTTCGCGACGGGGATGGTGATGCCGGCTTCACCAGGTTTCAAGAGCTCGTCGTCGGTGGTTTCGGCCAAGTCGTCCTCGTCGCTGCTTTCAGTGACGCCGTCTTCTGAACTGTAATCGAGCTCTTCTTCTGGGACAAGTCTTTCGTCGTCGTCCTCGTCGCTGTACACGTCTTCGTCCTCTTGGGGCTTGGTGGAGTCTTCAAGGGGCGCGGTGATGTTATTCAAGTCGGCGAGGGGAATTATCGAGGCGATGACTTCCTTGCTCGTCCAGTTACCTACGACATATTTTTTTAAATTCTTTTATAACATTTTTTATAAATTTTCTATTACCTGTTGAATTGTGCATCTGCAAAATCACGTGCCCTAAAGAAGTATCATTTTCAGGTTTCGCAGGGGCGAGGAAGAGGACTAAGGTCGGGACGATTTCCTTCGGAGGAGGAATCCTCGTCGTCGTCGTCGGCTCCGTGAGCGTCGTTTCCTTGTCTTCGATCATCTTGTAGTCCAGCGCGTCCGGGATCGTTTTCTTATCCTCGTCGACGAAATCCGCGACCGGCATCGCTTCCGTCGACATCAGCCCTTGGTCGGTTTTCGTCGTCTCTTCGTCTGTCTCCGGGATTTGTGTCGTGATCGCCGGCATTTCCTCGACTTGCGGGGTTTTTTGGCCACTGGAGAAGATGGGGATGTTGACTTGAAACGGGCCCGACGAATCCGAAGAACCTTTTTCGTTGCTCGAGACCATTGGTAAATTTTGCGGATTTTGACTCGGCTCGTACACAGTGTTCAAGTGCTGGAGGAGAAAATTGAGCTGCTCGTTTTTGTTGATTTGCAGAGGTTTTCGACACTCGCCGTTCGCGTCTTTATCGTACCTAGGGATTAAAATATGAAATCAAAAAATCGTCACTTTTATTTTTTATGAACATTCTCGAATAATCGCACAAGTAATTTTTTCAAATGACGTGTAAGTAGAAAATATTTTAGAGTTTAATAAAATGATTTCTATTTCAAGTTGACCGTTTTTCTTATTTGATGGAATTTTTTTCTCCCACGTTCAAACGTCATCGAAAACGTACATTCTACACTTGATTTGTTGTTTTGCGTCACTGTTGGGGTGTCAAATGAAAAGCAATGTTTTCTCAGGTTTAAGAATATTTGATATGTATTTTTCTTGGATTATCATTTTCCTTGGGCAAGATTTACGGACTTTCGCGTCGGAGGCTATTTTCGTACAATGTACACTCGTCTCTTGATTTAGTAGCCTCCTCCGTAATTCAGACATTTGATTTAGTAGCGGCGAGAAGGGATCCCACCATCGCGCCCAGCGAGAACAATGTTTTGGAACGGCTTGTACGTTACAGCCATAAATGGTCAATTTTGAATTTCGCGGGCAATATGGCGGACACTTTGGCGGTATGGTGGGGACAGGGCACGAGAGGGGAAGGTTCCTAAATCAAATGTTTAGCCCACTACTACATCAAGCGGCTCCTAAATCGAATGTTACTAAATCAAGAGACGAGTGTAATTTTTGAAACTCGTGTCGAAACGGTCTAAAATATCGTCTAATTATTTATCGCGCCAAAAATGTCATAGTTCACTACACCAATCTCTTGATTTAGTCACATTCGATTTAGGAACCGCTTGATTTAGTAGCGGACAAAACATTTGAAACATTTGATTTAGCCACCTTCCCCTCCCCAGCCCTCACCCCACTATACCGCCACAGTGTCCGCCATCTTGCCCGCGAAATTCAAAATTGACAATTCATAGCTGTAACGTACTAGCCGTTCCAAAAACATCGTTCTCGCTGAGCGCGGTGGTGGAATCCCCTCTCGTCGCTACTAAATCAAATGTCTGAATTACGGATGATGTGACTAAATCGAGAGATGGGTGTAGTTGTGCGATAGCTCTGATTGATACGAGATAATGATTTGTGCGTTGACGTACCCTTCCGGACAGAATTCCGGAGCGATGAAAACGCTTTTGGCAGTTATCCTGCGGAGTTTGCTCAAGTAGCCGATGTCGAGTCCTGCAGGGTGGGCGAGTTGAGAGCGCGCGGGGCCTGTTGCTTGGGTCGTGTTGGACTTGTCGACCAAGATCATCCATGCTTTCCAGGCGAGCTCGAGCGGCTCGCCGACCACGCCTTCCTGGTTGGCGAGGCTTGCGAAGGTCAAGGAAAAAGGCCCCCCGCCGCTAGCTGGTCCTGGCGTCGGGAACGAAGGCTCGCTCGCGGGTGCTGGCGTTGGGGACGAAGGCTCGCCCGCGGGTGCTGGGCTACTGCTCCCGAGCATGGCCAACAACACCATCAGGACTCGCGTCCACCCGCTGCGGCCCCCCCTCGACTTGCTCATCCTAGCTTCTTTTGCAACTCCTCCTCGGCAGGGAATTTTTATCACCTCCTCGCAAAACTACTTGGACGTCACCTCTCCTCCACCACGTAGTGACTCATCGAATCCGCTACCTGCAACATCATCAGTTTCTTAGTTTTATCACTTTCTTTTCATTCCTTACAAGAAATGTAGCAAGTTTTTTTTCATTAGTTTTTAATATCGGATCAATTGTTTAACTGGAACTACTTTTTTATTCGTATTTATTTTTCAATAAAGTTTCATGAAATCGATCTTATAAAAGTGTTCATTTTTTCATAAAATATAGAATCACTAGGGTTGATTTAATGGTTTCTATATTATTGTCAGTGACTGACAACGAGTGGAATTTAAGTTCGATATTCAGGTGTTGAAGAATGATTTATTACATTTGGGAACAATCGTTTTCGGCGATACCGCGAGTTCGGTTCGGTAACGTGTGTACCGGTCAGTTCGAACCAGTCAGAACGCCGCGACTGAGAGAGACAGAGAGAGACGCACCGCGCGGACTACATTGTGCGTCTCTGTTCAGTCGAGCGCTCGCCTTTTCCCGCTCTGTTCAATCCGCCTGTTCTTGCGAATTTCGTGATGCTTTGACCAAAAAAACCTTTTCCACGAGTGATTTGAGCGTTTTCATCGCGTCAGTGACTTAACTTCAGCGCAATTCCGTGTGATTTTTAAATGAAAAAGGCTGCACTCTTTTTTTACAATTCGTCAAGTTAGAGGTTATAATGAACGTAAAAGAACGCCGGTTCGCGATTGGCTATGGGAACCGTCACTTTTGGCGGGCCGGGCAGCCGCCATTTTGCTTAATTAACCTTTCTATCAGTGGTTCCAGTGTTTTTATTATTACGTCAATGGCTCAACGCGTGTTTTATAAATTCCAACAAAGAGTGCAGTCTTTGTATTTGAGTCGGCGTGTTTTGGGTTTTTCCACTCGTTTCCGAGAAACTACGCGCAATGCACAACGAAGTAGCGGGCGCGCAGGTCAGTGTTGCCAAGTGTTTGTTGTTGTTTTCGGCAGTTTCGTTAACGAAACTCGAGTCAAATAACAAATCGTTATTCGATTCGAATCGGCGTGTTTTGGGTTATTTCCGGGTAAAACGCATGGTTCGGTTCATGGTGATCAATTCGTTAAGTGCCAGTGACCCTCATATATGGATTACTCAAGAATTGGATTACTACTGCATTTACGTCGACACGAATGGATTAACTCCGAGCTGGGCGAGATGAGACAGCGCATAATGCAGGTGGCAGAAAAAGGTAGGATTTCGATATTTTTTTGGTGGTTGTGGTTGGGGTACTATTTATGAATATTTTTATGAATTTTCCCTAATCAGTATGAATGGCTTGACATTCTGTGACTGTCTGAGTGATAACTTTCAGAAAAAATTTTTAAATTAAAAAAAAAATGGTCGGGGAACATAAGGGGTTACTTTATTCAATAAGGCAATATTCTTATGCCATCACCGATGAAAATAAGCTTTATTAAAAAATTTGTGTTAGCCTCTTATGTTCCCCGATCATTCAAATGCCCTAATGAATTCGTCCAAATTTAATGTTTTACATTTTGGGAAAAAAGTCTAAAATTTCTTAAAATTGACGAATTTTGATCCATTTTCTCGTTATTATTTAATTTAGTCACCGGAATCAAAAAAATGTTTGAAAAAATTGACAGCAAACTCGTTAATATTCACAATTCTAAATTCATACAAAAAACGATTTCTGCTGAGACGATATTTATCAATATCCAGTATATATCCCTAGTGATTTTGGTTTTTATGTAACTTTTATAAAACTTTCACAAAATGTGCAATTTTTATAAAGTGATTTCATGAAAACTTTATAAAACATGTTTTGAACAAAAATTCGAGATTTATAAAAATTTTTTGTACATAGTTTCTATAAAACCATTTTTCAAAAAAATCACACGTTTCATAAAATCGACCTCATAAAATGTTAGTTTAAAACAATAAAAACTACTCAATAATTTTATAAAATTTGTATAAAAACCAGAATTACTAGTATAAGAGTGAAAAACATAAATAAACTATCAAAATACGTGACTTAGATCTAATCTAATTAATTGTAAAACAAAAAAATCGACTTTTTAAAATACCAGTCCCCAGCAAAACTCGATGTTTTCTAATCTCGTTCTCAACACTCGCTTTTAAGTAGTTTCTAAAGTAAAAAATCGCGATAGGGAACATGACTTTCTAAACAATGACACACGTTAGGAGAAAAAATCCAATTCATCGTTTTTGAAAAAAAGGCCTCGCTGCCATTAATTACATTGATAGAAATCTCTCAACCTGATCCTCAACTTGAATTTTAGGGCATATATTTTTTACTCTCTATAGCCTAGGTTGCTGAAAATGCACTTTTGGTAATGGGCGCGATATTGCAGGTTGAAATCCTATGAAAAACGAATAGCGTGTTCGCGCGTTAAATCAAGCGCGATGTCCTTCGTAGAGAGAAGCCGGGAACGGTATGAAATATATTTATTTGCACTGGAACTTGGCGCCACTCTCTTTATATGCAAGCGGTTTATGTCGTCGCATAAACCACTTTCAGTTTCCACTGTTTCCAGCCACGACAACAGAAAGTCGTTTTGCCGTCGTTGCGATCATCGGCAATGTCTTTCAATGCGGAAATTTTCAAGCTTTGCGATTTTGAAAGGTCGCGGAATTCACCGTTCGACGCTGAAGTGCGTTATTTAATATTAAGTGCCCTAGGGATTTTGGTTTTCATGAAACTTGTGTATACAATCCATGGAATTTTTTATAGAATTCTATTTTTTCATAAAGTCGATCGAAAAATCTTTTACGAAACGTTTAATTTTAATAGTCATTTTATGAAAAATGTATGAACTATTTTTTTTTAATAAAAATTCGAGATGGAAAAAACATTTTTTCGTATAGTTGTCCATTTCATAAAAATCGCACATTTTATAAAACGTTTACAAAATCGACCTTATAAAATGTCCATTTTTTGATGAAAACTATTCAATAACTTTATAAGGTTTTTATAAAAATTATAATCACTAAGGTGAGCGTCATATTATAGATGATTTTGAAAGGTAGGAAAAAGAGGGCTTGGAATAATTGTAATCATTATTTAGTCTCAGAATACTAAATTTTGAGAAATGACCAGACTTTGACTGACAGGAAATATTGAAAAATTTTTTTATTCCCTCGATATTCTTTGATTCCTTATAAAAATTAGAGTACATCTTTTGTAAAATTTATTACCTTCGTCCAAAAATCACGAGACTCGTTGAAACCTCGATAAAACAGCGTAAAAAAGAAATGATTTTGAAAAATGAGTACTTATATCTATTCACCTTTTATCTAAAACTGTTACTCCAGTTCTATTTTAAACCAACTTGTTCAGAAAAAAAAAAATTTCCGCAGTCGATCTAGTTTTACAAGTTTCGCATCGAGCGTTCTTCCTTCTGACTTTCTGAATATTCATGTTCCAAATTCTCATCTTTTTTCTCGATATCTCCGTATATTTGGAATTTTATTTTAAATGATCTACAAATTACAGGAAAAAGTTACAAAAGATCCTCCCACAATCCTTGACAACTTACGGATTAATAAGTTTTCCATAAAAATTAAAAAACAAACAAAGAATCTTTTCTTAACCCTTCATCACGACAACGACAACAAAGTACAGTGAAACCCAAAAAGATAAATTTGTGTCGTAAAAAAATCACGTGGCTTGGCAAAACCGCAATTGAATGAAGCATATGTCGAGATGCGCCCCAGCTAACGAATTATTTCATTGATCTCGTAATGCTTTTGTCGCATAGATATCGCAACGTTTTCATAACTCGTTAGAGAGACCAATCGACTTTATTAATAACCAAGGGAGGCTGCGTCAAAGATAAAATTCGCGGAACATCTTTGTAAGTGATTTATCGACCGAATAATTTTATATCCACATGATAAAAACCAAAAAGTTTATCATTGGGCTTACGTTATTATATCACTTTGTCGAAACGCCCGTATTTTCAGTTGGGAGTTCGATCGCGGAGGAAATTTTGTCAGTGGCAAAAGAAAGTTTGACCTCGTTTCGCGATAATTCAAGAGATTGAATTTAGGATAGGTCGAACGATTCGGGACGACAAAAAACCGGTCAGATCCGATGAATCGTCGGGGGTCAATGAAAGCGAATCGACGCTTTCGATGGGATCGCAAAAGCTTGGTTTTTTCAGTCATCACCAAATTGAGGAATGATTTGTTTTGAGACTTGATTACGAGGTGTTTTAATGAGCGATCCTCGTGACCTTCGGTTTGTATATCCTTGGGAATTGATGATTGATTCGCCTCTCTTGCATCTTGGGTGCTTAGAAAAATCCTGTTTGATAGTGAACAATATGAAGGATCGGTTGTTTCAATATTGTTTTTCTGTCGAAGAGGGAATTGATCATTTAGCTAATTTTAAGCGTATGATGAGGGTGTTTTTATTTAAAATAGTTTACCCGATCCTAACCCCAAAGCGGTACCTAAAAAGGGTATTTGAGATTAGAATTGGGTAAAATACAGTACTGCACAAGCGGGGAAAGGGTCGATATTGCAAAACGATTAAATTCCTCGCCTTCAGCTCGGAATTCAACCCTTCGTTTTGCAAAAATCGACTTACCCCGCTTGTACAGTAATGTACTATGATTAAAAAAATATATATATCTGTAACGTAAGGGGCTGTCCATATAATACGTCACAAAATTGAAAAGAAATAAATATCCATATCTTTCTGGCTTGCAAGGGAGAGACGCAAACATTGAAAAATGTGACGTGATTAAATTTATAATTTTTCTATTTTTCGTGGATTTTCTTAAAAATGAAAATTCGTTCCATATATGAATCTTTATCCCACTCTGTGGTAAAAGTGCGTATTTTGTTGTGTTCAGATTTTTCGAACCCACTTTTTTCACTTTGTGGGATAATAGTACATTATGTAACAAGTGCGCAAAATAGGTTATTCCGTGAGTGTAAAGTTTGGAACATGAGACTGAGACGAACACGCGAGCGTAGCGAGTGCGTGCAGCCGAAGTCGAGTTTTTCAAACTGTACCTATACACTCACGGGCTAACCTATCTTGCGCACTTGTTGCATACAGTGCTTTTTTTACAAATTCACAAAGATGGCGCTTTTTAGTGTACGAAAAATTGAAATGGAAATTTTTAAAAAATTTTACAAAAGTTCGAGAAGTTTGAAATTTTTCGAAATATTCGAAAATTTCAAAGATTTCGAAAAGTTTTGAGAATTTTATAATTTTCTCCAAATTTTGATAATTTTAGTAATTTTTGGGCATTTTAAAATTGTAAAAATTTTTTGAAATTTCTGAAGTTTTCGGAAATTTTGGTAATTTTTTGAAATTTTGAGAATTGTCAAAATTTTCAGAATTTTGGAAATTTTAGAAACTGGCAATTTTGAGAATTTTGGAAATTTTTAGTAATTTTGAGATTTTTGGAAATTTTCGGATTTTTGGGAATTTTGAGAATTTTGGAAATTTTGAAAAATTTGCGAATTTAGTGGAAATTTCTTCAAATGTCAAAATTTTTACACGATTCGAAAATTTTCCAAAACTGGTGCATAAATATTTCCAAAAACAGTGCGCAAAATAGCGTTTTGCGCACACTTATTCCGCATTGATATACTATATTAATGAAGAATGCCATTTTTCGCCCACATTTCGTGCATGAAAAAGGGCCATGTTCATGCATGTGTAAAAAAAAATACATTTTGCAACTAGTGGAATAAGAATTTTTCAACTCACGTGATTCTAAAACCCGCCTTCAGCTAGCTTTTTTTAGAAACTTAAAAAAATTATTATTTCACTACTTTCGAAATATACTAGTTTATTAATATTCCGAGGATTTCCATTCTCACCCCCCCCCCCTACCACCCCCCTACCCGAGAAAACGCTACATCCAACGCTGGGAATTTTGAAAATATACTATAAAATACTTTTAATCGTCAATAATAGATTTTCGTTGAAAGAAATGGCACGACGCGAAGAAAAGCAATTTCTCGGCAGCGACATTGTCAACACTCAAGTTCAAATGTTATCGCTTCTCAAAGCCCGAGACTCGCTTTTGATCAAAGGGTTAACGACATGGGAAACAAGATTTTTGCGCTGGCGTCATTTCCGGCTGACTCGGGATCTCTCGCCTCTCTAGGCGCATACTATGTACTTTCTCGAGGGAAACGAGTTTTGTTGCTGACGAAACAAAATCGTCTATTATTAAACCCGCGCTACACCGGCGAACGGCTTTTTCCTGTTTTTTGTATTGCACGCGGGGTAATTTTGCGCATTATCGCGGATGTAATGGTTATTTATGCCATCAAGGGAGAAAGAGGATGATCACACGAGTCACGATGACTTTCTCCAGTGTAGCATGTTCCATTTTGTCTCATACACGCATACGTATAGAATGGTCACTTTTTTAATAAGTCCCCTTTTTGTGGTACTCGCGAAAACTAGGGAGTAGGAGTAACATTTCTCCATCTTGCGATTAATCTGATGTAACCTGAGAGTATCTTTTGAGCGCGGTGAAGCCCGCTAGGGAAAGCTTCCATTATATAAATCGCGAATGAAACTAGGCGTTACCGCGGTGCGAACGCGGGGTAATATGATAAGTAATTGTGCGCATGGTGGCACGTTCACGTCAGGGCACGCACGTGAACGCGAGAGTATGTATAGAAGCCTTTCGAAACGCGGCCCGGCCTAAGCGCATTCCGTTGGATATTAATCGCAATATTTTCCCAGTTGATTACCGACACACATTCGCAGTCGCCGGCGACCGATTGCCCGACCGACCGCGAGTCGCGCCGCCGGCAGCGACCGCGCCGGTGGCTGCTCCAGTTTGGCCACTTGCAAATTGGAGCAACCCGGTACCATTGTTAGATCATCGACTCGACGTTCTGCGCTTCCATTCTCTTCGACACTCCATACATGCGCTCTTGTCGAGCCTTTATGAGATTTTGCACAACCTTTTCGACGCCTTTCTTATCATTGTCTACATTTTTGCACTTTTTTCTTCACACCATTTTTCGTATATCTGAATTCACTTTTTTTATCGACTTTTTAACATTAGTATATTGTGCGACTAGTGGGAGAAAGAGGAGATTCCTCGAGCGTGGAGATTGCCTCACGAGCGTAGCGAGTGTGGCAACACGC
>JAPYZK010001056.1:0-31873 GCA_030522785.1 Platygaster equestris | reverse complement strand
CGTTTTTTAGCAATTATAAAACGCAAAAACATATGATTTTAAAGGATTTGAAAATTCTTCAACTCAAATTGAAAAAAAAGCATCCAAACTGACATAGATTTGATGGACAAGAAAATTGACTATCAGATTTCTGATGCGAAGGTCGCAAGTTCAAATCCCGCTGCCTCCAAAAAGTTTAAAAATTTTTCCGAAACGAAATTTGAGGTAGAACCTCATAAACTGATGTAAAATGGTATATACATTAGCAAAATGATCCAAAAAAGGTTAGAAAAATTAATGCATATTTTAAAAAATGTTGAAAAAAAATTTTATAAAAAAAATTTTTTTTATAAAACTTTTATCAAACCACTTTACAAAAAATGCAAATTTTATAAAACTTTCATAAAACCGACCTTATAAAAATTGTTATACACATTTTTTATAAGGTTTTTTATTTAAACTAGAATCACTAGGGGAAAATGTGGAAAAATCATATGGATCTAAGAAACTTTTCGGAATTTCAATTTTTTTCAATCAGCAGCATGTTTAAAATATTGTCATGATTCGAAAATTAAATGTCTTTTTCTCGGAAGATTGTGACAGAATCTACAAATTTGGATTTGAAATCACAGAATTCGAAAATTCTGTAAGTTTTTCATTCGTGTATGAAATACATATTCAAAAACTGTGAAATTCGGAATTGGAAACATGCAGATTTGAAAATTTGAAAATCCAAACACTCTATTACAAATCACAAAATTCATCTGGAATTGAATCTGCTTATTTCGAATCAAAATTTCGAAATCCGTAGAAGATATCAGTTACGGTGATGGTGACGAAGTCAGCATTGGACAAGATTTAATCATTTTGATGAAATTTGATTCTCGTATTCGCTGAAACGTGCGATCGGTTATGAAAGCTTCTTTATCAGAGATGCAAGCGTACATTAACGAAAATTGATACCGCTATAAACTCACTTTGGACCAACATTTCGAATTCATGCTGCTCGTATTATGAACAAATTCGGAATTGAAAGGAGAAACGTTCTTTTAGAGCATTATAATTTTTCAGGCATGATATAAACTCGACAAAAATTTTATGTATATAAATTGTTACCAATTTGAGGAACCTGTGAACATTTTTGAAAATTTAAGGGCATTTTTAGAAATACTTAGAATTTTGAGGGACACGATTTTCGAAAGGGTCAGAAATTATATAACATTTTTCGAAACCCACGAAATTCATACGAAGTTATTCAAAATTTTATAAATCACTCAAAATATCAGCGAAATGCATCAAAAGTTATAGAAGAATTGTCAAAAAAATATTGTGCGTGAAATAAAAAATTCTAAAATATTCCGGAACTTGTTCCAAAATATTTTAATACTTTTTTTTTCTTCAGTCAAGTCAAGTTTTTGGAATAAACTTCGAAAATATTAGAGAAGATCTAGAAAATTACTGAAATCTTCTCGAATTCGTTGACAAATGATATCATCACCTCCGAATTTGTAGGGACAATTTTCGAAAAAATGTCGAAAATCATCAAACGATCATCAATCATATTATATATATTAATATTAGAGACGATCCAAAAAATTACTGAAATCTTCTCGAATTCGTTGATAAATGATTTAGTCACTTCCGAATTTACAGGAAGAAATTTCTAAAAAGTGTCAGAAATTATCAAACATTTTCCAAAATTAACGAAATTCATAGAGTCATTCAAAATTGTGTAAACTATTTAAAAAAAACCGGCAAAATTCACCAAAAGTTATAGGATAATTCCAATTTTCAACCAAATATTGTGTGTAAAATCAAAAATTCCGAAATATTCCGAAACTTGTTCCAAAAATATTCCAGTATCCTTTTTCTTCAGTTCAGTCAAATATACTTCGAAAATCCTAAAGCCGATCCAGAAAATCACGTAAAACTCTTCAAATTCGAATTCGTTCATAAATGATTCAGTCACTTCCGAATTTGCAGGGAAAATTTTCTAAAAAGTGTCAGAAATTACCAAACATTACCCAAAATTAACAAAATTTATAGAGAGTCTTTCAAAATTGTGTAAATTACTCCAAATATTAGCCAAATTCACTAAAAGTTATAGGAGAACTTTCAAAAAATTCTGTGCGTAAAATAAAAAATTCCAAAATATTCCAAAACTTGTTCCAAAAATATTCCAACATCCTTTTTCTTCAGTTCAGTCAAATATACTATTAAAATTCTAGAAACGATCCAGAAAATCACGTAAACCTCTTCAAATTCGAATTCGTCGATAAATGATTTCGTCACTTCCGAATGGAAAGTCTCGAAATATCTCCCCAAGTATTAATCAGACACCCCTGTACCCTGCATAAATCCCCATTACCGGTGCAATATATAAAATCGTCGATCTCGGCCGTCCGCCCATCTTTGAACCTGAAGATATTACCGTAGACGTGATCGATTCCCCGCCTTTGCTCGACGTTATTCGGAAATTTCACATCCAAAGGTTGTGGCTGCTCGTGGCTCAGATATATCTGAATTCAGGCATTTTTTCCCATTTTACTCCCAACCCAAACAACGCCGAATTCTCATTCAAGTCGACGAAAAAGTCGTCGACTGACGAATAAAAATCGATAACATCTAAAACTCGAAATTCGAGTTCGCGAGTTCGAAAATTTGGGAACCCGAAAATGGAAATAAAAAATGAGGAAATAATGAATTCTGGCTATCGAAAAATTAAAAATTCCTAAAATCAACAATTCTTTGAATACACTACTCAAATCCTACATTTAATGACGAGAAGTTATGAAAAAGCAGAAATCCAGCCATCGGGACACTTATTTAAAATGACAGTTTACCTTTTTCGCGTACTTGCTGACTTCGAGGGCAATGTCGATGCCGGACCAGGAAGCACCAAGGATGCAAACACGTTTGTTGGCGTACTTTTCCGGCGTTCTGTATTGGTGACTGTGCAACTTGGAGCCGCAAAACGTGTCGATCCCATTAACATGGGGTTGATGGCCGACGCTGAAACGACCATTACCTAAAATTACCGCGTCGAAGGCCTTCGTAAGCTTGACCTTTGTCTTCAAGTTGGTGTAGGTCACCATCCAAACAGTCTGGCCGTTCGGTAACGCCTCCGGTTCGACTTCGTTAACGATCGTATGCAACTGGCGATTAAAAATGACTTTCAACCGTGCACTCAGACGATTCAGTGATTTACGCAATCGTAATGTTTGCGCTCAATTGCTCGGAACGGCGAATGTACACGAAAGCTCTGTTGAGGTCGTTGATCGCGTTTCGGGATTTTTTTCATGAAGGGAGGGTTTGTCGAAGGGGTGGGATTTTCGATATTTTCGAGGTGTTTCGTGGGGTGGAAAGATAATTCTAGTTTTTATAAGAACCTTGTAACAAATTTTTACACAAATTTATATAAGGTCGGTTTTATGGAAGTTTTATAAAATTTGCATTTTTTATAAAGTGGTTTTAGAACAGTTTTATGAAAATATGCAAAATAGTTTGTAAATTGTTTTGGATCGATTTACTGGTGTATATAACTATTTTCATCAGTTTATAAGGCTCTAGGTCAAATTTCGTTTCGAAAGAAATTTAAAAATTTTTTGTAGGCAGCGGGATTTGAACTTGCGACCTTTTGCTTCAGAAATCCGATAGTCAACTTTCTTGTCCATCAAATCCATGTCAGTTTGAATGCTTTTTTTTCAATTTGAGTTGAAGAATTTTCAAATCCTATAAAATCATATGTTTTTGCGTTTTATAATTGCTAAAAAACGTTACGAACATGATTTTCTTTTCTCTTGTGTAATGAAAACGTATCAAATATTACTATAAGAGAAATTCCTTATATCAGGAAAGTTTTTTTTATAAAAATATGGAACTTTTCATAAAAATCGCGATTTTTATAAAAATGAAGGTTTCATAGGAACATTTGGATGCTTTCAATTGTTTTTATAAAAACACAGATGAATTGTAAGAAAATTTTGACAGATTTTATAAAAAAATTTTTTTCATACAGTTGTTATAAAACTATTTTATAAAAATCGAAAATTTGATACAACTTTAATAAAATCGACCTTACAAGAAAACGAATTTTTATGAATAATTCACTGATTTTATAAAAATGTTGCCTGTTTTTATAAAAACTACAGTCACAAGGGGATGGACGAAATGAGAGCATTGTTAGGAATATTTTGTCTGGAATGGAGGTAACATGGGCGCCGAATTTAGTGGAATATTGAGGGGCTGATGAAGGCGATTTTTGATTTCTTTTTCTAATCTTTCTTTCGAACTTTTTTTGAGAGTCTGATTTACTTAGTAAGAGTGAAAATACTGCAAATATATAAATCAATCAATCGTTATGAATTCAAATTATGGAAGTTTCGGAAAGTTGAAGTTTTGAGAACTTCGATGTATTTTTGAGTATGACAGTTGCTAAGTTCAGAAAATTTTTGAGTTTTAATGTTTTGAAGGTGAGAAGTTTCGGAATAATGAGACTGTAAAGTTTATACGAGTTTGAATGGATGTCCAAGTTTCAGAGAAATTTTGAATTGTGAAATTTTGGAATTTTCAAAGTTTTGGAACTTGGAAACCTCTGAGAAGTTTGAAAGTTTTGAATGTTTCAAGAATTATGAAGTGTTCTCGAGGATTGGAAGTGTGGAATCCGAAAATTTCGAAAATTTCGAAGAATTTCGAAGTGTGGAAGTTGTATATTTTTAAGTTTTGAAGGTTGGAGTTTTTAAATTTTCGAAGTTTTGGATGAAGTTCAAACGAATTTTGCATTGATGTTAATTGAAGTTTCGGAGTTTTTTTGGAGTTTTGGAGTTCTTGGGATTTTAAAGTTTCCAAAATTTTTCATAGATTCGTAACTTTTGAACAATTTATTATTTAATTCATAATTTTGAAAAATACTGAAATTCTAGCTCGAGTGAAAATTTCACCTTAAATAAGTGAATTTTTCGAGAGGAATAGCACTCTGATTTAAAATTTTACTAATCCAGAGTTGATTTTTCGCTCAAGTTTAATTTTTAATTGAAATTTCACTGTAAGAATCTGATTGTTTAAAAGTGAAATAGTACTCTAAAACATGCAAATTTCGAATTTTACTAATTTAAAGTTGAATTTTTACTGTTCTTGAGTAAAAATCCACTCGAAAAAATTCAAAAAACTCATTTTTTCAGAAAACTGAGTAGAATTGTTCAAAATCTACGAGTTTTTGAATTTGAGAATGAATTGCGATGTTCATAATTCTTCAATTTCTTTAACTTATGAATTTTCGAAATGAAATTCAAAAATTCGACCCTTAGAATGTCCAAACTCGAAATTTTTATTTGTCGAAATCCCCAATTTCGACATTTTTATATTGTCTAATCACAAAATTCGAATTTATACATCTTTCCCATTTGGATTCGACAATTTTTCAATGTTCTCAAATTTTCGATACTCCGAAATTTTGAGACTCCCAGAATTTCATTAAAGAGTCAAAAAATTTATAAAACTTCCGAATACTGGAATTTTGGCATGATCGTAATATTTCAAACTATAAATTTATTTCATATTCTATAGAAACTCCGTGATTTTGCAAATGTTCGAATTATAATTCTAACACTCTTTTATACTCAAATTTTCGATACTCTGAAATTTTTCAACTCCCAAAATTTCATTAAAGAGTCAAAAAATTTATGAACCCCAAAATTCTTCTCCTCAAATTCAGAAACAGAAGGTTCCAAAATTTCAACCGAAGACTCACAAAACCAAAAATTTCCATTCAAAGAATTCATTAATTGATTTTCTCTCGATTAATTACTCAAACTTACAAATACAACGTGAAGCAATAAAACTGAAATTGTTCCCGATTGCTCGTATTCCAGTGTTAAAGTAAAATCAATCAAACCGCAATCAACATAAAAAAACATTCTCTCAAAAAAAAAAAACAAACAAACAAAACACCCCAGAATCTCATTTTTCATCCCACTGTTTGCACACGATTGCTTTAATTTCATATTAATCCATAATAATTATCCGCGTTATCACTTGCAGCTGTTTTGACACAAAGTTACTCAACCCTGCATTTTAATCACGAAAATCCATAGTTATACGAATTCGTCAATTTTCTATCGAGTTGATCAAGAAAAATATAAACTGCCCCCATTTTCCAAATCACAACCTCCGAAATTCGCTCCCTAGTGATTATAGTTTTTATAAACATTTTTATAAAGTCGGTTTTATAAAAGTTTTATAAAATTTGCATCTTTTTCGAAGTGGTTTTATAACAGTTTTATAAAAAAAAATTGTTGTATAAAAATTTTTATTTCAATATTTTTAAATATAAGCAAAAATTTTTCTTAACTTTTTTGAGCCATTTTGCTAATGTATATACCATTTTCATCAGTTTATGAGTCTCTAGCTCAAATTTCGTTTCGAAAGAAATTAAAAAATTTTTTGGAGGCAGCGGGATTTGAACTTGCGACCTTTGCATCAGAAGTCCGATAGTCAACTTTCTTGTTCATCAAATCTATGCCCATTTCGATGCTTATTTTCAATTTGAGTTGAATAGTTTTCAAATCCTATGAAATCTATCCTTTTATGTTTTATAATTGCTAAAAAACGTTACGAACATGATTTTCTATTCCCTTGTGTAATAAAAAAGTATCAAATATTACAATAAGAAAAATTTCTTATATCAGGAAGGTTTTTTTTATAAAAATATGAAAATTTTTATAAAAATCGCGAAGTTTATATAAAAATTAAGGTTTTATAAGAAAATTTAGAGGCTTTCAATTGTTTTTATAAAAAAACAGATGAATTGTATGAAAATTCTGACGTATTTTATAAAAAAAATTTTTTTTGAAGTTTTTATAAAACTTTTATAAAATCGACCTCATTAAATAACGAATTTTCATGAATAATTCACTGATTTTATAAAAATTCTGCCTGTTTTTATAAAAACTACAATCACTAGGGCTCTTCGAAGCTTCGGAATTCAAATCCCCTGTGTACTAATATACTAAGTATACCAAAGTATATAAGTAGTTCAGTACTAAGCATACTTATAAATACTGCATCCTACCATCACATATTTCTGAAGGTCGAAATGTTTCACGAGGCTTTTCAAATAATCTCGAACGACGGTGTGATGCACAAAGGAGGATCCGTCTTTGTTTTCGAAAGGAAAATCCGGGATTTGCATAATTTCTTTCGGCAAATTAGTCCTGAAACGAGGGAAGATCGTTTTGTCTTTATATCACGAATTCCGAGTACTCGCGAGCGGGGAAAATCCAATTACGCGCGTCGAATCATATCGCGAGTTAATTAAGGGGAAATTTTACGAATCGCGACGTCTTACATCATTTCTCGCTCAATCGATTATGTCGTCGCGATTCCAGATTCCTCAGCGAAACGTAGCTCTCGTGATTTTTTTCATATTCCCCCTGGCCAACTCGTATTCTCAAGGAGTTTTGCAATTCATATCGCGCGTCATATTTCTCAACAATGTGACACATTTTTCAAGTATTCATGCGACTCGAGCATTCGTTGGTACTATAAATCCGTGTTTACTTCGACAATTTACTTTCGAAATTTATGTCAAACGCGCGTTTCTACGTTTCCGCGGATTTACAATGAGGACGATTGATATTCGAAACCGGGACTGGGAAGCAATTAAAGTTTCTTGTCTTGATGAATCTCGTTATTGTCTGTGTAACGAGTTTGCCGTAGTTTGTCACGTCGCTGGTATATTAATTAGTGCGATTTTCAATCGGTTGCATTAATTTATTTCATCATGGTGATTCCGAGGTATCGGGAATTTCTGATTAGATGTCGAATTAGGGATAAACTTTTGGAAGTGAAGGGTACTTTTTTCTTTAAGATTTTTGAGAACTTGAGTTTTTGAGGAGTTTCGTGAAAAATTGGGGATTTTTCCAGAGGGATCGGCAAATTTTGATGGGGCTTAGAAATGAGTTTTTTTCTTTGAATTTCGAAAATTTGAGGTTTTTTTATATCACACTTAAATTGACGTTTATATATTTTTCAAATTAGTTTGTTTTCAGAGCAGAATACTCGTTTTTTTTTTTTTTTTTTTTTTTTTTTTTTTTTTTTTTTTTTTTTTTTTTTTTTGTTTTTTGTTGTTTTTTTTTTTTTTTTTTTTTTTTTTTTACTACCGCATGCGTGGTACACGCAGCATAATAATGTGTTAATTGGCGTTGGCAGGTGCAGCTGCCTCGAAAATTAAAAAAAAGTGAAGCGTCTAAGAATGGGAACAATAATAATAATAATAATAATAATGACGATAATGGGTCCTACTTGGGACAATGAATCGAAAAATCGAGAGATTAGTAGAAATTAGACAATTCCTACAAATCTGAATGGTTTGAAAATTTTTCGAATGCCTTAATTATTTTTACATTTAAAACAATTGAATTTTGGTTTCCAAAAATTTTTAAGAATTTAAAAGTTTTATAGCCCAGAAGCTTCGAAAATTTCATATGGATCGAAGTTTCGGATGTATCGAGAATTTTGAAGTTCTGGATATTTTGGAATTTTTATGTTTGGAGAATATGGAAAAATTTGAAAAGTTGTGAAGTTTTGAGTTTGTCACGTTTCGGAAATTACAGAAATTCCGAATATGTAGTTTAAAAGTTTAGAAAATCTGAAATTATCCAAGTTTTGATGAAAATTTGTACTAATTTTGAAAGAAATATGAAATTTTTAAGTTTTGGAGAACCATGCAAATTTGGAGTTTCGGAAGTTTTTACAGTATGTACATACATAATATATTAATTGGAATTTTGGAATTATTCGATCCCATCGCCTGCAGCCCTGAAAACAAAGTGATCCAGTAAATAAATCCAAAATGATGCCGAAGAAAAAAAAATTGGCAACAGCGTAATTATTTTTGGGTTCGATTTTGGGGTCCAGCAGGAGCTTAAATCCGAAAATTAGTCACCCTGCCCCTTTGGGAAATTCCGACATCTTGGATTAAAGGGGTAAGTTTTATTATTTTGAACATAACTCTCTTCCTCGACTTTTTTCGAAAAAAAGTTATGAGTACAAAGTTGTCGAGAAAAAAATTCTCTACAAAAATGGTCATATGACCATTTTTATTTAGTGCATAATTATTGCAGTTATAAACAAATGAAACGTAAAAAATGTTTTTACCCTTTTTCAATCGTTTTGGGGTATTTCCATGATTATTCTAAACAGAGAATGTTCGTGTTTCGTAATTTGTTGAAAAACTGCATAATTGCATTTTGTTATAAACAAATTATTACAACAACACATTTTTCCCCACGAATCTTGGATTTAAAAAATTATAGAATTTCAAAAATATTTTACTACGGGGGAATTCACTTAAAAAAAAACGCGCCAAAGGCTCTACCTCGAAGGTGGCGTGGAAATGAGTTACTCGCGATTAATGGCTACCCTACGTTGATGATAATGATTTATATATTCTAAAATCGTGGAAAAAAATAATCGGAAGTTAAATTACTCGATCATTCAAAAATCATTTAATTTGTTTATAACTGCAGTAATTATGCACTAAGTACAAATTGCCATAGGATCATTTTTGTAGTAGATTTGTTTCTCGAAAACTTTGTACTCATAACTTTTTTTCGAAAAATGACGAGGAAGAGAATTATATTCAAAATAATAAAACTAACCCCTTTAATCCAAGATGGCGGAATTTTCCGTGTGGGTGGGATGACTAATTTTCGGATTTCAGCTTCTCTGGGATCCCCACTTCGAACCCAAAAAGAATTGCGTTGTTGCCAATTTTTTTTGTCTATTCCTAAAGTTACTGGATCAAAGATTCGAAAAAGGGGGGGTAATTTCGGGCCCGAAAAATAGCCGAAGTCCGCGAATCGCGCGGCACTGCGTGGGTCCGGTGGCCGGCAACGTGGTACAGTTCCCACGTTGCCGTAGCCCCGCGCAAGGTCCCCGATCATGGGAGAGAGATGAGATGCACCGGCAAGGCAGCGGGGAATGCGCCCTCGCGAGTGCGAGCGAGCGGAGGTATAAAAAAAAAAGCGCGAGGCCTCTCTCCCACACACGGTGGCGCTAAAATAAAATGACCACTGTGGAATGCCGAAGCTCCGGGCCAAGCGCGCCGCGGAAAGAGCGTAAAGGACGCGAGGGGCCCCGGAGGCACGGGGGGAGGCGAAAAAGAGGAACAAGAGCTGCCAGAAGAAGGGCCACGAGAGCAAGAGGAGAAACTAGAAAGAGAGCAAAAGCCGCGGGACTTGGCGAAAGACGGGGCGGTGGGGGGCAAGCTTTTCTCTCGAATCGCGCGAAGGAAAGCTGTGCCTGCATTCCCGTCGCGGCGATTGGCTTGGGCCTGATGCAGTTATTGCAGTTGCGGGCATTCCTTCTTAACTTTGCGCGGGGACTCATGCAGACCCATGCAGACCCATGGCACCTCGGGAAACACAATGTGCATGTGTACTGCACTCAGAGGAGAATCTTCTTTTTGATAACGAGGCAGGTTACTTTTTTCCGTAACTGCGGACTTGGGAAGCAAATGTCTGCTTTCAACGAGGTGACACGGGTACGGACTTACTTTTTCGTAACTTAAGCTGCGGGCTTTAAAAGTAACGGGGAACTTCGGGTCGTTACAGTTACGTGTACACGGTTACGTTTTGGTAGCTGACACTTTGGGTCACAGTTGAGGTTACTTTTTGGTGGCATCCGAGCTCTGCTAATCCGACCCTAAAACAACAATTTTTTTTCTCTACCCGAAGAGATAAGAGAGGGTCCGGAGGAATGATTAATGAGATTTTCTTGAATGAGCGTGAGCTTGGGAAGTGGAACCCAAATTTTTGGAAATTCTTCCAATTCTCCGAGTGTTCCCGAATGCATCTCAGATTGGGTGTAGATTTCATTTGGGCCAGGCCTGGTAAGAACTATTATTGTTGGCGGAGGCGTTAATGGGGGGGGGGGGGGGGGGGGGGGGGCGGGGGGCTTGCCCTCCGATTGCCTGAATACCAAACTGTAAAATGTGTAAATTGGGAGTTTCAAGCTGTTTGAACCAGCTAAAACCTATTCTGACTTGGAATTTCTAAGCTTAATCCAAACGAAATAGACCCAATTTCCATTGGATTTCAACTTGAATACTATCTAATTCTGACCCAAGTTAGACCTTGTTCGTGCCAGACTTTGCTACCTGACTGAATGCTTGAGTGTAGCACTTTACACTAAACTTGTTGACATGTCATTACATCCAATGATTCATAGTTTTTTATTTCGATTTCTAATCCTGGAAAGGTTCATATGAACTCGAATTTTGAACGTACTTGTACAATACTTGTTGAAATTGAAGACTTTTTTGTGGGGGCAGTCGCGATTGATTTTTCTGATGGAGCGTAGAGGTATGTGAACTCGGTTTATTCGAATGTTTTGGGTTAGTTTTGTGTGGTCGAGAAATTCCTTCGGGTTCTTGTCGCTTTGTGGGGCCTTCATCAGGAAACAATGTTAAGTGTTTTATACACTACAAGAAATTTCTCGATGTCATAGCCAGATGTTTCGAAAATGATGGAGTTTTTTTCTACCTTCGATGAGAGGTCTAATCACGTAGTTGTTGAAAATGAGTACTTTCTCGTGTTGATGATTAATTGCATTGGTTCGTACACAATTTTCGGGTGATGAATGTTACCTGATATTTTGTTTGGTTTCAACAAACGTTTGAATCTGTATTCGCTGCGGTCACAGTAGTAACAACGAAAAACCATAACTTCCCCGTGAATTTTGAGACGATTTTTCCTTTGCCATTTTCTAAAATTGGCAAAATCAACGAAGATTGAATGCTGAACATTTTCGAAGTATACATCAGTTGCCGAATCATTACGAATTGTCGAATTTTTGCAAATTTTGTGGAATTTTTCTGCTATCCAGAAATTTGCACATTTGAAGATGTCAAATTTTTTCGAAATGTGAGACTATACATTTTCAGTGTTCGCTAAATTTGGAGATTTTTGAGTCTTCACAAAAATTTGAACCTTTTCCGGAATTCGCGGTTTCTTCAAATCCCGAATTTCAGAAAAATTGCGCGGTACTCGACACTTTGGAGTCTTGAATTATTCAGATGAGTTCAATGTTTTTTCAAACTCGAAATTCGTAATTTTTTACAGAATCGTGGAAATTTGAAGGATTTTTGAAAAAATATGAGAATTTTTGAAAATTTTCAAAATTATTCAAAATTGCGAATTTTTCGAACTTTCTCGAGAAAAATTTAGGACAATTTTACATAAAAAATTGAAAAAATGAACGAATGTATTCAATAATTTGTAAAAAACATTTAATTTCCTTCCAAATCTTTAAAATTTGCCATTTTGTACAAAATTTTGCAAATTTTCGAATCCATGCAAAAGTTAAAATTTTAAAATACCAAAAATGATCGAAAAACTGCAGTTTGTTCAAATATCAGTGAGGAAAAATATCTTGCTTTGCATTATGTAGCATAATTTTTAATTATACCAACATTCCCAAAAATTAGCACAAATATGAGAATTGCCCGAATTCCAAAAATTTCGAGTTTCCTAAATTCTGTCAGAAATTCGCCTTTCTTGCAAAACTGAAAAAACTTCACATTATCGCCGAAATGTAAAACTTGGCGAAAATTCGAAAATCTCCATACTCTGTAATACTCCACAAAATTAATTAAAACAATGTGAATTTCGAAAATATCAAATTCAATGTTCAAACAAACTGTTCATCCTTCGTTTCTTTTGCAAGCTTCGGAAAATAGCACATGAAAAGTCGGTTACGGTGGTTTTGGGTCACCCTGTATTTTTCTATCCAATATCGGATGAATCTCTCAATAATAATGCAGCAGTCAATTCTGAGGTGTGAGAATCGTCACTTCGGAAATTTCCAGTATAACTAAAATAGTAGCGATAACCGAATCTAGATAAGTACATCAGACCAGAGAAGTGAAACGAACAAACAAATCTGTTTTTTATCTCGATTCGTCCCAATTTTCCACCTACTCCTCCTGTTCGAGTGCCACCCGAATGAGAAGGCTGCACGATCCATAATTTCCCAAAAGTGCGGTCCGCGATGAGTAACATAATAATAGGAAGGAAGAGAGCATCTCGAGTTTTTTGGGCCCACCGTTAAATTGCACTCGAGTGAGCCGGGACAAAGGAAAAAAGGGAGAAATTATTCTCGTCAGCGGTCGGCCATTCATAAAAGTCTCGTTGCCTCTCATTCATCCTATCCGTCATTCCAGTTTTCCGAATAGCCCGCGCTAGCTACTCTTCTTTTGCCGATCTCGTGTCTAGCTGGTGTTGTTTGCGTTATGTATACCCCAACACGGGCCCCGAAAAGCAGGAGGCCGAAAAAAGATATAATGTGTGTATACATAAAGGTATACAGGGAATTAAGGGCTCCCCGTGGCACCTGCAGCGTGCTGGAAGCTGTGTGGGACCATTTTCCATCTCGGCGGACCACCTGCGATACACCGGCTACGCATTCATATAATATACCTGCAATTCATATTATACTAACGCTGGAGCGCCGGGCTTGGCCGACGGTCCCAAAAAACGTCGCTTCCGATTTGGCCGTTTTCGACACTGGACAGGATGCTCCCACAAAAGCTTTGTGTCCATCCCAGGAGAATCCCAGGAGAATCCCAGGAGAATCCCAGGAGAGCATTCGCGCATCAACAACGGTCCCGTGGAACGTGAACAAGGCTAATTATACGCGCGTTGTGCTTATGTGATTCACGGATTTACGGATATACTGCTCGGAGACGCGATTTTGTTGGTCCAACAAAGTCGTTATTTTCTTGCTTCTACAAATGTTTTGCTTGGGTAATTTCAAAGGGATGTTTTGGTGGATCGGCGCTAGTTTTTTTTTATTTTTTATGTATCAGTGTGAATATTGTTAGTAATATGTACGCCAAAATTTACCTATTTTTTCATGTTGCTTTTTGGGGGGCTGGGATTTTTTTTGTCGACTATTTACTATCTACTAGAGTGTCCAGATAGTAAGAATGAAATTAAATGAGTTTTTCTTGTTTAACAAGAAGTACAGAAAGCGTGATAACGGACCAGGAGTTATGACGACATGCCTGTACAAATACGGCTTCGAATCCCTTTATAGAACTCCCCTTGGCCTTGGTATCTTCTCGACACTTGTCAATTTCCGACGGAACTACACAAGTTCCAACCAATCAATCGCGATTTATACAAAAATTTTATTCGAACTGTTATTGAGGGTTTTTGGTACTTTTCGAAATTTCTCAACATTTTTTCGACATTATTCACGTACTATTTTTCAACATTTCCAATGCATTTCGAAGTTCTGTCACTGTCTTTGCCAGAAATTTCTTGAAATTCAAGTTTTCCCCTATATTACGACTGTTTTACGGACTAACTCATAAAAAATGTTGAAATAATCGAACAACTCCAACTTTCCAACTATTTTATTACATTTCTGATAAGACACATTACAGACTCCCTGACAAAGTGGTTGCAACCCAACGACAACCTTCAAAGGTTGTCTTTGGGTTGCAAATTTCTCAAGTATAAAAAACAGTATTTGCGACATTTTTGTGCTATTAATCACTGGTCTTTATCATTTTATATAATTTCAGGTGATATTTGATAAAAAAAAACCTATCAAATTCAGTTTAAATTGTCATTTCGGAAATGTTATAGTGTTTATCGATAATGACATTATTTTAAAATTTAGTTGTTGATTTATAGTTTAATCATTAAAAACTATTAACATATCTCTCAATTATTTATTCATAATACTTAACATCTATATAATGTTTCATTTCCATTTTTGATACTTAAAAAATTGTCACTTTTGTTGACAATTTATTAAATATCGAAAATGTAAACAAACCATATAAAAAATGTTATATATTAATAATAAGATACAATAGATAATAATAATATATAATGATTTTTAGTTATTCAATGATGTATCAACATTTTTAATAATCAAATTGTGACATAATCGATATCGGCAATTAATTATAAAAAATGACGATTAGAGGCGGAATGCTATAATTTGTTTTGTTCAGATTCAACTTGGAATAATAAAAAATTGATATAGTATGTTATTTTTCGCGTATTTTTATCTTTAAAAAATCTGCAACCTTTGAAAGTTGCATCCTCTTTGCCAGGGTTTCAAGTGCGAAGAAAATTCTAAAGCTGTGCCAAAAAGCGTTGATTAGAAAACGAGGGCCCATTCGCATGGGTGTAAAAGGCTCGACGAGACGGGGCCGTTGGGGGGAATGAAAACGAAAAAAAAAGGTTAAAGGGGGAATAAAGGATAGAGACAAAGGTGAAACGGTCGAGATACGGGCGTTACAAAAGAGGGAGAAGAAAGAATAGCGGCGAGAGCACGCGAGGCATAAGTAGAGGAGCGGCGAGCGAGAATTATGTTCATCCCGATCGATTTTGCCGCCTCGAAAATATCCTTCTTCGACTTCGGAACCGGCCGAGGCGTCGTCGCGGTATTCGCCAGCTCCTTCAGCTCTTCTTAGTTCCCATCCATGTATTGCGCGTCTTCTCTGTGTGTGTGTGCGTGTGTGTGTACGTCTTTAATCCGCACGCCGTTCAATCGGCTCACGCGAAATGTACATGAATAAGCGCGATAAAATAATTGGCCAGCAGGAATCCGAAAGGCATTTCGTGAAATAAGAAAAAAAACGAGGGCCACCAAGATGTGATGTTCTCGGAGGTTTTGGGTGTACGTGTATGTACGTAATATGTGAATACAGGTTTGGGAAGGGCCTGGGAAAGTTGAGAATGGGCCCTACACTCCAGGCTTGTACTTTGTCCCACCTTCAGTCTTATTGGACAAATTTCGAAGATCGTAAAACAGAGTCGGGCATTTTCAAATTCATTTTGCATATTTACAAACTCCATAAAATTTAGGCTATTTTTAAGACTTTCGAAAATTTTAGCATTTTTAGCACACTTACGTAGAACTTTGTAAGTTTTAGTAAAATTTTCGAAGTTATTTTTTAGAGTATGTATTTTGGGACGGAAAACTTGAAAATAATTTTAGAATTTTTGAGAATTTTCGAACTGTGGGGAATTTTTTTTGGGGGGGGGGGGATATTTGAAAATGATTGAATTTAGAATTTTAATAACGAATTTTGTGAAATTTTGAAACATGAAAAATTCTAAAAAATTTGTGCAACTTGAAAACTTTTTTTATTATTTTCGACCCGTTTATATCAAAATGAAACGAAATTGCCAGAAATAAATAAATTATGATTCTTATGAAAATTGCGAGAATTTCAGGAATTTTAGAAACTGAGATAATTATAAAATTTCTGAAACATACATTATGAGAATTTTCTTAGTTTTGACGATTTAAAATACTTTGATAATTCTGTGATTTCAAAAATTGTGAGAATTTCAGAAATTTCAAGAATCTGAAAAATCTTAGGGATTTTGAATATTTAAAAAATTTTTCAAAGTTTTGATAAGTTCTACTATTTTAATTATTAGTATCCTAAAACTTTGAGAATTTTTGAGAATTTCGAGAATTATTTTGAAAATTTAGATAATTGAAATTTTTGAAAATGTTTGGAATTATGGAAGTTTTTAAAATTTTCAGCATTTTCAAAGTTCAGAGTATTTTAAATATTTTAATCATTCTGGTATTTCGAAAGTTTTCAGAGTTCAAAACATGTTGCCGTTTTTAAAAATCTTTCGAATTTTCGCCATTTTGTAAAAGTTTAGAATACTCATATTATGAGAATTATCAAAGTTTCGTAAATTTCGAATATTTTTATTATTCCAAAATTTTTAAGATTTTCTAGAAATTTGAAAATTTAGATAATCGTGAATTTTCTGAAAATGTGGATGATTTTCAATGTTTCCAAAATTCCAAATATTTTGATCACTATAAAATTTAAAAAATTTCAAGAATTCCGAAAACTTTCAGTTTCAAAAATAGTAGGAATCGTGAAAATTGTAACAAATTCAATAATTATCAAAATTATAAGAATTTCTCATATTTTTAATTTTTTGCACATCTTATACGTTCTGGGAATTTCAAATATTTTTATAATACTACAAATTTTACGACGGGAGGAGGGGGGGGGGGGTATAGAACATGTCCTGGTTTTTCATTCTCATTATCTGGGCACCCTATCAGAAGGGTTTTTCTCTTCAGAGTTGTTTTAGTGGAAGGCTATAACAGGGGAAGTTCCAAGGACGGAACAGCCCTCGATAAATGTACAAGAGGGGAAGTTGGATTGATGAGCAATTACTTCGTATCCATAAATTTGGAAAATCCCTCGTAACTTTGATGCTTGATGTCCTAGATGTGGAATAAGCTCCCGTTATGAAACAAATGTGAAAATTCCATGACCACCGTAAATCCGCCACTGGTCTCGTAGCTATATATGGATCAGGATGTTCGCTAGATAGTATTTTCGAAACGGCGGCGGGGATATATTGATTTCATTCGATTCGGCCTGGAATTTCGTTAATGTCGCGCGAGCTCTCTCTCCACTCGAGTCGGCGAGTACTTTGGACTCGTTGGAACTCGTCCAAACCGGTCGAAACCCGCGATGACGAAACACGGCATTGTCCGCCGCGGCACGGCACACACAGAGCGTGGGGTTCCTCGGCATTTTTCACATTCTCATCATCATCGTCGCCATCATTCGGCATTCGGCCCCCATGTCAGATCATCCCCATTCAATTGCGTCGCGTTTGCATGACTGTTAATGATGACGCCGGCCGTAGGGTGCACATGGCACGCCGGCTTCTGACGAGATGACGAAGGGAACGATTGTATGATTTGACATGTTTGTTTGGTCTCGATATTACTGGGGCTCGGAATCGGTCGAATTCGCTGATTTGAGTCATGGGAATGAAGCAATGAAGTTGTTTTGCATAATTTGAACATCTGACGATAGGATTCGAGCGGCTGATGAGCTTATTTGCGGAGGAAGGTCTTCAAGGTCTTCTCGAGTGGTGCTGAGTCAATTATTATCGGGGTTCTTGTCTTCTGGAAACTTGATTTTGGTTTTTCGGGTGGTTGCATCAAGGGGTTGAAGTGTTTTAGATTGATCCTCGTACATTTTATTTATGGGTGTTGCTTTTTATGTGGGGGCCAAAACTATCAAGAGTTTTTAATCTCTCTCATTCTGAAATAGTCCAAATTTGACCATTTGAATTCGTAATCGTTGTTTTGACTTCTCAGATAGTTATTCTCCAATGGATTACTCCCGATAATAGTCAAATTCGACTATTTGACTTGTGATATTTTGACTAATTAGGACTAGTCAAATAAAAACACATATGTACTTTGAAATAAATCAACATACAAAACATCCAAAATTCGTGTGAACGAAGCAGGTTGGGTTTGAAGGAAGCTTGTTTCTCAGGCATCATTTAAATCCGTATTTTTCGATTTGAGCGGCGCTGCTGATTTCTGAATGACCCATTGTCGTCCTTGTTGTCGGGCGCGCGCGTGAAACAATCTCGAGATTCCGAGATCGCGATTCGCTTGTACATACGCATACATATAGCGTACGTATACCTTGGGACCCCGCGACCGTCACGAAGGTATGTTCCCCTCGAAGTCTCTACCTTTAGCCGCCCTACCCTCCACGGCCTCCACTTTCGTCGCTTTCGTCGTTGTTGCCAAAGAGAAAACAAAATGAGGAGATTTCGCATTTTCACAAGTATACAAAAGACGCCTAGTGCCAGACATTTTACTAGGCATTTTTACGAAAGAAAAAATCTCAAATGATATCAATTATAATTAACACATTTACGAAGACACAAAAAATCGCGGACAGACCGAAAAATGCATGGAATGTGTGATAACAAATGGAAGTTTGTTGAGCTTTTGGGAATTTTGAGGTTTCGAAGAATTTGGGAGTTTGAAAGTTTTTAATTTTTGGATTTTCAAAGTTTAGAAAATTTGCAAAAGTTGTAAAGCATAGAAATTTCGAAATATTTGAAATTTGATAATATGAGAAATTTGGATGCATTTTAAAATCGTAAAATTTTTGAACTTTTGAAGCTTTGGAAATTTTGGAAGTTTTAAGCGTTTTAGAATTTAGAGTTTTTGAAAAATTTTCGAGTTTGAAAGTTTCTACATTTTGGACTTTTTAAAGTTTCGAAAATTTTAAAAATTTTTGAAGCGTTGAAGCATAAAAATTTCTAAATTTAGATGAATTTTGAAACTGTAAAACTTTGGAACTTCTGAAACTGTGGAAATTTCGAAAATTCTGAATTTTTGAAAGTTTCGGAAATTGTGAATGTTTTGGAATTCTGAGTTTATGCAGAATTTTAGAGTTTAAAAGTTTTTAAGTTTTTGATTTTTAAAGTTTAGAAAATGTGCGAAAGTTTTAAAGCATAGAAGTTTCGAAATATTTGAAATTTGAAATTTCGAGAAATTTGGATGCATTTTAAAACTGTAAAATTGTCGAACTTTTGGAAGTTTTGAGTGTTTTGGAATTAAGAGTTTTTGAAGAATTTCAGAGTTTGAAAGTTTCTAGGTTCTGGACTTTTTAAAGTTTCGGAAATAACGAAAATTTTGAAGTGATAAAGCAAAAAAATTTATAAATTTTTGTGAATTGTGAAATTCCAAAACTTTGGAACTTTTGAAACTTTGGAAATTTCGGAAGTTCCGAATTTTTGAAAGTTTCGGAAATTTCGAGCGTTTTGGAACTTCGAGTTTATGCAGAATTTTAGAGTTCGAAAGTTTTTAGGTTTTGTATTTTTAAAGTTTAGAAAATTTGCGAAAGTTGTTAAGTATAGAAATTTCAAAATTTTTGAAATGTTGGGATTTTAAATTTTGTCGAATTTGGATGCATTATTTTGACATTATAAAACTTGAAAACTTTTGAAGCTTTGGAAATGTCGGAGGTTCTGAACTTTTAAAAGTTTTGGAAATTTTCGAGCGTTTTGGAATTTAGAGTTTTTGAAAAACTTTAAAGTTTGAAAGTTTTAAAGTATCGAAAATTTTGAGAAGTCAGGAAATTTTGATAGCTCTGATAAAACTCTACTTTTTAAATGTGCCCCCCCCCCCCCCCCCCCCCCTGAACGAAATTTCTGGTCACGTCTTTGTATAGTAGACATGACGATAAAAAGGGGCCTTTTGAAAAAAAAATTGAAAAATGATTGCAGAAGCGGTAACGGCCATGGTACGGCACTCGGAGAACAAGACGTTGACGCTGTTCGAGCAGGTGTACAAGTCGATGGGGGTCTCGAGCAGGCCCTCGATCCGGGCCCTGTACCAGACGATGGTGGAGTACGTGTCGCGCAACAACAGCCTGGCGAGCCTGCGGCAGCCCTTGAGCCGCGACATGCTCCGCGACAAGTTCGCCGAGTTCTTCACGCGGCTCTTCCCCATCGCGTACCACAACGCCGTGAACCCCACGCAGCGCGACTTCACGGACAAGTTCAAGGGCTGCCTCTACGAGGCCATGGACGAGATCCAGCCCTTCGGCGACATCCCCAAGCAGATCGCGGCTTCCCTCAGCAAGAGCCTCGAGGCCAGCCGCGTTCTCATACAGGCCCTGACCTTGGGCAAGGCGGTCCTCGACGGGACCGAGGGCGTCCTCGCCTCGGCTTCCGGGCCCCAACAGGACGCCTGTTACAAGGCTCTGCTGAGGATGACCTACTGCCCCAAGTGCAAAAATGTTCCGCCTGGCGTTGAACCTTGTCGCGGCTTCTGCACCAATGTTATAAGGTACATCTAAGTAGCATGACGCTCATGTGACGGTCCCATGACAAAAATTCAATAATTCCGAAATTTTGAACACTAGTTTATGAATTCACAAAATCGAGAAAGAAAATTGAAAAGGTGTCATATGCCATTCTCTCTCATTCTGAAATAGTCAAATTTCACTATTTGAAATAGTCATTATAGACGACTAATTGAAATAGTCGAATTTCACTATTCGAAATAGTCGTTATTTCAATAATGGCTATTTTTTTAGTCAACAGCTCAAACCACTAATTCGAATGGTCGAATGATGGACTAATATGTAGTCTGCAAATGATTTGACTAGTCCTAATTAGTGAAAAGATCACTAGTCAAATAGTAGAATGTGACTATTATCGGGAGTAATCCATTGGAGAATGACTATTTGAGTAGTCAGAAGAACGATTACCAATTCAAATGGTCAAACTTTGACTATTTCAGAGTGAGAGAGTATTTTGATGATATATTCCATGTCATCAGAGTTCGTTGGTGAAATGAACCTGCATGGAAACAGCAGCAGGGCCTTTTGAATGTCCACTTTTTAATCCCCTCGGCGGAGGTATGCGGCTGTAACCCTTTTTTTGCCCCGATTTTTGTCCAGGGGCTGCCTAACCGAGCCCGCGTCCGAGCTGAACCTTGCCTGGTCGGGTTACGTGGAAACGGTCGAGAGACTGGTTGTCGCCGTCGACGGCCACAACGATCCTCTGGACCTCAACGCCGAGAAGGCCATGAGGCACCTGGACAACCGCATCTCCGACGCTGTGATGCACGCCATGGAAAACGGGCCCGCTCTCGAGGAAAAGGTCAGTGCGACGAAATTTATATATCATACACTGTTAGCTGTTTGTTATAGGGCTAGAGGAGAAAAAATTGGGACATTAAGTATTTCACCTCACCCCCTCCCTCTGCCCCCTGCCTCCTGCCCCGTTTATTCAAATCAATCGTCTTTTTTCTGCAATTATTATCGAAAAAGTGACACGTTTTGTAGACTGTTTTTCGTGCAAGAAATGACCGATTTTTTCACTTGACAGGGAGAATCTGGATTGTCATAAAAAAACCAAGAATTTTCGAATTTGGACTTGGACATTTTTTGCAGACATTTCGTAATTATTTTTCGTGGAAAAAGAAATTTTGAAAGATTTAGAACAATAAGGGATTTTCGACTATTTTTCGTAATTTTTTGAATCTGCATGGGGAAAAGTTTGAAAAAATTTTCAAACCAGTACAGTGATTTTTTTTCAATTTAGGGCCTACAAAAATTGATTAGAAATGTGTAGTTTTGGAATTTTGGGTAATTTTAAGACTTTCGGAAATTTTCAAATTTTTAATATAATTTCCAGAATTTGTAACTATATTTTAATTTACGTCGAATTTTGTAAATTTTAGTAAAATTTTCGATTTGCTTAATTTTTCGGAGTTTTGGGACAGAAAAATTCAAGATAATTCCGCAATTTTAGGGAATTTTCGAATTGTATTCCTTTCTTAATTACGTAATTTTTTTTTATTCTCAAAATTCACATCAAACAACTTACATTTTGAAGTTCAAAACATCGAATCCTCCCAATTTCAAAATATGTACATTTCATTAGTCCAAAGACTGAAATTTTTCATAATGATACACCTTATTTCATATTGTGTATACTTTTTCATTAGTCCTAAATTGTAAGACGAATGAAGTAATTGAATTTTATGAAGCTTGAATTTTTGGAAATGCTGAAATTTTCGAATTTTTGACGGAGTTATCAATGTTTTAGAACAAATTTGATAATTTTCCGAAATCGTCAAAATTTTCAGGACTCAAAAACTGTTTAAAATTTCCAAAACTTCTAAAAACTTAAAATGTTAGAAATTCTCAGAACTTAAAAAATTATCACAAATTTTCAAAATTACGAAGATTTAAAAAATTTTCGTCATTCTGTAAATTTCAGAACAGTCAAAATATTTGAAATTGTCGAAACTTTGGAAATTCTCAAATTTTTCAAAAATTTGAACATTATCTATATAGTCAAAATTTTCGGAATTCTCGAACTTATCAAAGTTTCGGAATCATAAAAACACTCGAAATTCTTAAAAACTTGAAAAATTCTCAAAATATCCGTAATATTTAAAATTTTCAAAATCGTGGAAATCATACAAAATTTCAAGAATTTTCTTTATTCTGGAAATGTAAAAACGTCAAAATATTTGAAGTTCTCGAAACTTTAAAAATTCTCAAATTTTTCAAAAATTGGAACATCATCTATGTAGTCAAAATTTTCAATATTCTCGAACTTATTAAAGTTTCGGAATGATCAAAATACTCGAAATTCTGGAAGCTTTGAAAATTCTCAAAATTGCTGTGATGTTCAAAATTCTCAAAATCGTGGAAATCATACCAAATTTAAAAACTTGTTCTGAACTTAAAAATTCCAAAGATTTTGATTTTGCGGATTTTTCGATCTAAATCTACCAGTTCTAACGGATTCCTCTCTATTTTCTATAAGGCCCCCGCACCCCGATCAATAATTTCTCTGTTAGCCCTAATCGCAATAATAGCGCCTCCGCGGGCCCCCGAGCGAAGTAGAAAATGGAGAAAAAGGGCCCCGTTTCCCCGAAGATTAGTCATCGCAGGAATGTCGGCGCGCTGGGCCGAATGAAAGTGGGAACGCGCGACGAGAGAGCGCGGAGGGTCCCCCCGTGGCGCGGGGCCCGATACTTCGCTTGGGCCCTCGACTCGAGCTCTTCTCGAGGTTCTCGAGAGGGGCCTTTTTGCGCGGGCGCCTCTTGTGTGGCGCGCGGTGGCAACAAGGCTCTCTCTCTCCCTCTCTCTCTCTCTTTCGGTCCCGATAGCGAGAAAGAGCTCGTCGATCTCGCGAGGGGCCTCATGCCCCCTCCTATCCTCCTCCGCGGCCGGTCCCCGCTGGCCGGTGAGAGATTGAGCGCTGGTACCTGTTTCAACGCGTTCGCTCGAGAGCCGGCGGATTCTGCGTGCATTACGTGTCTGCATTCCAACTCGCCTTTTCGTGCCTTTTCGGCTCTCGGCCCATATTGCCAGCCAACGTCTTTTCGTCTTTTTCCCGCTTTCTATGTCTTTTCAAAAACCTCCCTCGCGTCGTCCCTCAAAGTATTCGTAATGTCGCTTTTTTTCGGCGATTTGCATTTCATTCGATTTCATTGTTGATCGGTCAATCATTCGTCCAGATAGTACTCTCTAACTCTGACATAGTCAAAATTTGGTCATCTGAATTAGTAATCGTTGTTTTGACTATTCAAATAGTCATTCTCCAATGGATTGCTCCCGATAATAGTCAAATCCGACTATTTGACTAGTGATCTTTTCACTAATTAGGACTAGTCAAATTATTTGACTACAAATTAGTCAATAATTTGACCATTCGAATTAGTGGTTTTAGCTTTCGACTAAAAAAATTGCCACTATTCAAATAACGACTATTTCAAATAGTCAAATTCTACTTTTTTATTAGTCGTATGTTGACTACGAAAATAGTCACATTTAGGAGAATGAAGTCAGATAGAATTGTTTCGATCAATCACTTTCGACTTGAAATACGTTGATTTTAACTATTAGAATTAGTGTAATTTGACTACTTCAATAAGTAGAAGTAGACTGTCAATTAGTCAGTATCAACTATTTCAATTAGTCACTTTCGATTTGAAATATCTTGATTTTAACTATAAGTATTAGGGAAATGTGACTATTTCAATTAGTAAAATTTGACTATGAATTAGTCAGGTCGAACTATCACGATTAGTCAATTTTTACCAACACGATTAGTAACATTTAACTACAAATAATTCAATGTTGACCATTTTAAATAGTCGACTCGTTGACTATTTCATTGTCGAATTTGACTATTTCCAGTAGTCACGTTTGACTAATTAAACGAGTTATTTTTGACTATTTTCAGTAGTCAACTCTATTTCGCTAATTCGATAATTCATTTTTGACTATTCACTAGTAATGTCTTTTCCGCTAGACCAGTTAGTCAAATTTGACTATAAATTAGTCGAATTTGACAATTTCAGAATGAGAGAGTAAGATCGAAAAACCAGGCCGTTTTCCTTCGTTTAAAAATGTTCGCGATTCAAAAACGGGAATTTTTCAAAATTATAGACAATATTCAGGTCTAATGAGATTTTTGAAATTGCTTGAATGTTTGGAAATGCTCAGATTTTCGAATTTTTAAACTTTGACGGATTATTTATCAATTTTATGGAATTATAAAAAATGTCATAATTGGTTGAAATCGTCAAAATGTTCAGGATTCTAAAAATGTTTCGAATTCGTGAAATTTTCAGAAACTTTTAATGTTGAGAATTCGCATAACTTTTGAAATTTTCGAAATTTATTCTAAATTATGAAGATTTTGAAAATTTTCCTCGTTCTTGAAATTTTAGAGCAGTCAAAATATTTGAAATTCTCTATACTTCGAAAATTCTCAAATTTTTTGACAATTTGAAAATTACCTATATTGTCAACATTATCGAAATTATCGAAATTATGTATTAATGTTCCGAAATTTTAAAAATTTCGAAATTCTTGAAACTTTGAAATTTCCCAAAATTTCCATAATCTTCAGAATTCTCAAAATCGTGGGAATCGTAATAAATTTCAGAAATTTTCGTAAATTTCAAAGTCTTAGAGATTTTTAAAATTTTCGAAATTAGTGAATTTTTCGCAATTTATCAGTAATTGCAATTTCTGAAATTTTTAAAACTGAAAATTCTCGTAATTATTAGAAAGTTCATAATGATATTATTAACTTTTTAATAATTATGAGAATTCAAAATTTTTAGAATTTAAAATATTGAGAATTTGGAAAATTTTTTTCTAAATTCTTGATATTTTTGAAAATTTCCAAAACTTTCAAATTTTAAAGATTTAAGAAATCCTTCATATCTCCACATTTTTGAAATTTTTGAACATGTGGTCAAAATAATATTCGACAATATGTTGAATTCTCAGAACACCGAAAATTTTCAACACATTTGAAATTCTCAAAATTTTCAAAAAATTGAAAGATTAAACATCGTCAAAATTCTCGACATTTTTGTAATTTTAGAATAAATTATTGAAAATTCTTGAGTCTTTAAGAACTCTTGAAATTCCATAATAATTATTGTCTAAATTATCAAGATTTTTAAGAATTATAATTGTAGATACTTTTTATAATTGTATTGCAATTATATTTATATTTATTGGGGTCGAGGAGGGGGGGGGGGGGGTGAAGAAGTGGTATAGTTATTCAAAAGATCAAAAAACGTCTCAAAAATGATGGAAATTAGTACCGGCAATTTTCGAGCAAGTTATGAAAAGTTTTCGCGACTTCGTAAATTTTTCGACTTCAATCGAATGTTTACTTATTTTTAGAAAACAAATTCAATGGAAATATGGAAAAAACGGTTTTTGAAAAAATACGTTGTTCTGAATACGTAAAACCGAATGAATTTTTCAATCGGCCTTTCGGCTTAGGGCCTATTTGTACGACTTATGTATGGGCCCTCCCTTATTTTTTTTCTCTTGCTTTATGTCTTTTGAAAAAAACGTCCGTCTGGTCCTTGGGTGTATTGTATTGTGGGTTTTTTGGATTTGCATTTTATTGGAGGGAGTGTTGATCAGTGAATCATGTCAATGATTTCTTCGAATTCGTAATTGAAGTGTGGAAAGGGCTCGGCAGGACAGTGGGGGAGGGGGGTCAAGGAAAGTATAGTTTCTGGAGGTCGATACTTCGATGATTGTTGAAATTGATTATGTTTCAATTATGTGTGGAGACTTTATAGTGTTTTCATGGCGATTTTCATGATAATTTTTGGAATTATCAAGATTTTGAGAATTTCCAAGGATCGTCAAATTTTACCTAGTATTTTTAGACGTTTTTGAAATTCTTGAGTTCCTCGACATTTTTGGTATTATTTGGTATTCTCAAAATTCACGATATTCTCAAAATTGATGAAATTTCAGAAATTTTCTGGATTCGAAAGAATTGTTCAAATTCCAGAATCGTCCAGAATTCTTAAGAATTCAAAAATCTATAAAATTAACGAAAATATTGAAATTTTTTGAACCTCAAAAAGTTTTTTAATTCTCAAATTTTTTTTGAATTACCCAATTCTTCGTAGTTTTCCAAAATCGTCGAATTTCACGGATTTTCGTTATTTTCAAATTTCTCAAGTTCCTCGAAATTTTTAAATTTTAGATGTTCCTTGAAATTTTTGAAATTTTCGAGTTCCTTTAACATTAAGGAATTATTTGTATTCACGCTATTTTCGGAGTTACTGAAATTTATGATCAGGAAGTCACTGAATTAAAAAACTTTCCTACTTTTCAAAATATTTTGACTCGATTAAATATTAAAAATTCACGAAGTTGACGAATATATTCGAATTTTTTAAAATTTCTAAATTTTTGATACATCAAAATTGTTTTTAATCATGTAATTCTCCCAAAATTCCTAAAATCTTATAATTTTACAAATTTTCGGAAATTTTCGAGTTTCTCGGAATTTCAAAAATTTGGATCTCTCTGAATTCTAGGAATTCTGGAAATCACCAAAATTTCCAGAATGGAACAGGAATTATTGAAAGTTCTTTTTGAAATCCTTTATGATTTAAATAAAATCACTATATATGTAATAAATTTTTTTTTTCGTCCTAATTAATGGTAATGTGGAAATTAAGCCCTTCCGAGTTCAAGTTCAAGAACTCTTTCTAGTTCTTGGTTTTTCTGTTTCTTATTGTATCGCGGGTTTTTTTAATTTGCATTTTATTGAGGAAATGCTTCAATCGGTGGATTTATTTGGACACATTCCCTGAACTTGGGATCAGAGTTGGAGAGAGAGTTCAAGGAAAGTCGTTAGAGGTCGATAATTCAATGATGGCTAGAATTAATTATGTCTTATTTTGCTTTAGAGGATCATTTAAAGGGACTGTCAGGAAATAATACCTGCGCAACTTTTTTTCTTACCAATTCGGAGACGTTTTGTGGGACTTTTTGCTATATCGATTATTTTTTTGAATTCGTTTTTGTGATTACTGGGTCACTGGAGTTCATTTTGTGCATATTTGTGAAGCTTAAATCAGATCGTCAGATGAAAATTGAGTTCATGTCAAATAAACGGAAATCAATATGGGATTAATCGTATTTTTATCACTGAGAATTTGATGATTTGGGAAATTCTTCCCCTGAAATTTTTTAAAATCATTTTTTCACTCGTTTTAAGGTTTTTGATCCACTGCAATGTATCATAGTTTTTTGTTTAACTGCTTTTTCACGAAGAAAATATTGCGATCTGTGAATTATTTAGAGTCTAAATTTCCTGGAAGTCGATATTCCGATAATTTAGGTTTTAGCCATTAACGAATAATGGGATCGTTCGAACTTTATGATAGTTCATAAAATTGTTTATGGAGGATTTTCAGATTTAATGATGACCTTTCGCTGATGAACTCGGAATAATGAGACGATAAATGAATAAAAAAATTGGTATTACAGTTGTCAATTAAAATTAGTTTGACACGATGAAAATTTATGAGACCGGGAATTCTTCATCCCTTTCATCTGCCGAAAATCAATCAATTTTCCTCCGCCCAGGAAAATCCCCAGAATTCGAGGACTTTCAATTTCACTGAGATAAATGATTCAACAAATACTTCAAGTTGAGAACGAGAAGTCATTATTTATCATTGAATTCCGTTTTTGGTTTTGGAAATGCATAATCAAAAGGAATTACCGCGTCCATTACTTTTTTAATGTATTCAGATAAAACGAATTAATTGCAGATATGAATATTTGTTTATCCGAATTTTAATCGGTGATTTCGAAAATTCTTGATGAACAGAAAAAATAATTTATTTTTAAAGAGTACGAATTTTTTTTGAAAATTGAGTACGAGTTGTTTAAAAAATGTTGTTTCCAAAACAAGGGAGTATAAAATTCAGGTAATACTATAATTTTTTATAAAATTAATGTATATACACAATAAATTTTGAAAAAGAACAAGTAAAACGAGAATACACCTTCAGAGTGTAAAAAATAGTCCTTGCAAAGAAATATATATCATTTTCTGCGCTTATCACCCAGACTGATCGTAATTATTCATAAATCACTGACTCTCATATATGCCATTGAACCTGATTCTTCGAAAACGTTTACTACTTTTTTGGACATGAATCAAATTTTTTCTGAAAAATTTCAAGGATTCGTTACCATTGATGCTTATCGTGTCCGTTTCCGCCAGAAAATTCCTCATTCAAGTATTCACACTTGGAATTCGAATTTGCATAACGTTCTCACAAGGACGTTTTTTACATACATTGTTGTCTTTTTTCAAAACTCGAAATGAACCTAAAACCTGCAACGCCAAAAATTCAAATCCGTGTAATCAACATTAAAAAACAATCTTTTATTTAGACTTAAAAATTAATTTTTCATCACTAATTCAAATTTGAAAAAAAAAAGATTAAAACTCGAACGAGTTCTAGATACGGAAATATAGTTACAAAAAAGTTGATTTTCCCGAAAATCCGAGAGTTGAGCGAAAATCAAATGCGTCATAAAATTGTTGTTTTCGTAAAGTTATGGTGGATTCATTTTTATGTTATTTGCTGTAAAATTTGTAGTCTGAGTTTATTGGAGTTACTTTTTAACAAGAACCTTAACTTTTTTTATTCAACTCGCTTGGTTTGACGGAGTAAAACGCGTTGTGGGTGGATGTTGGAAGCTGGAGCTTGGCCAGAAAAACGAGTCGTGTTCTCGTTCGTTGACGTCCTCGTTTTTTTTGCGAAAAATCAACTTTAATGAAAACTCGGGATCCTTGCATAATCTCGAGCGTTTTTAATCGAACAATGGACGTGACATGTGTCGAGACGAGGTTTTTATTTCCATCGGGTTTTTATTAAAAATTCATCTGAACTCGTGTATTTTCACGAATGTACTGTATCTGTATTCTTCCGAAAAATGATAGAAAAATGGTCCGTCAAATTTTGTTGTCTGCAAAATTTTGACTGTATGAAATTTTGTAAAAAGTCTTTAATAATATTTGAATTAGTAAATTTTTTTTTATTTCAAAAAATGTTCAATCATTTGTGAATTCGGAACTTTTTTTAACGAATATACGTAATTTTGGAAATTTTAAATTGAAAAATAAACAAAATTTCGACAAATGTTAGACAAATAGTTTGTAAAATTTTTGAGTCTGCAAAATTTCGACTGTATATGAGATTCGGTAAAAAAATATTCTATCAATTTTGAATTCGAAACTTTTTATTCAATTTCGAAAAAATTATGATGAATTCGAAAAATCGTGATGACTTAAAATATTTTGATGTTTATTTTTCAAGAAAATTTTCAATCATTAGTAAATTATAAAATTTTTTAAATGCAGATACGTAATTTTGCAAATTTTAACCTGCAACGTAAATTAACGAAAAATGGTTTTACCTCAAAAAATCGTTCAAAGTTTATCATAATTATAATCTTACTTAACCATAAAAACGCGTAAAATTTCTCCCAAACAATTCTTTACAAATTAGCTGGTTCGACGATAAATCAAAAAAGAAAAACCGAAATATTCCTCTTCTCCAAAAAAATTATAGTATTATACAAACAAACTCCGGAAAATGTGAGAAAAAGCACAGGCTTAACCCGGAAAATACTTTCAACTCAGCCGAGTAGACGTACAATATTTATACACATCGCTGGAAAAACAAACGTAGAAAAAAAAGTACGTTCCGCAGCAGCTCGCGAAATTTCGCTCCCCCCCCCCCCCCCCCCCTTTCCTCTTGTCGCGATCTGTAAACGCGCGTGACACAATTCGCAATTCACGAAGCAGCCGACGACAGGCAGATCCAAAAACGGATCGGCCTCGTTCGTCCCCTCGCGGTGATCGAGATGCTCGCCAATTTTGCCGTGTCTCGCGTACTCCGAGCTTTTCCCCTTTTTTTCTTTCGCCCTTTTTCGAGGAGCGAGCTTTTTTCGCGTTCATTTACCCCGACGTTCCCGATAAAAGTTGTCACGTACGCTGCAGCTCGACATTGCGTCAAATTATGGAATTTCTCGGACGAATTTTATTTTTGTTTTCCCTTTTGTTGTTGTTTTTAATGATCAGGACGTGGTGGATGGAGGAACTAGAGAATTTTCGGCAACAAACTTCAAAAATTGCATAATTTCCAGAACTTATTTCAAAACCTTAAGTTTTGACCTTCAAAAATGTCAAAACTCAATAATTGCCAACCTTGAAAATTCTAAAACTTCTATATCTCAATATTTGCAGGACTCCCAATATTTCCGAAACGTAAAAATTCCAATTTATTATTCAAACCGAATTTTTCCAACATTCTAGAAATTTTCAATTTTTTCAGACTCGGGAATTTGGCATTGTTCGCACGATTTTTCATAAATTTGAATGCGTGAACCGCAAAATGTAGAGAAAACTGAAAATCGTACAAATAACCTCCAGAGTTCGCTTTTTTCGCAAAATGTTGGGAAATGTGAAACGCGGAAATAGTGGAAAAATGTGCGATTTAAAAATATATACGACCTTTCGTACATATGTATGGAAGTAATGGATTAGTTGTAAAAATGCGAGCGAACCGACGCGATTTGTAATTGAGGCTGCTGCTCCCCCTTCGAAATGGAGGATCGCGCTCGTGCGAGGCCTGCAGTTTACGATGGGCCCGCGGGGCCCGGCAATTCCGTGGGCGGCCCCGGCCCGTCGTCTTGTATATAATGCGCATTATAAAAGCGCTCGCGCCTTATTCTCCTTCCTCGGCGGCGCATCCCGATATATTTTTGAGCCATTGTTGCCGGAGCTGCTGTCTCGTCTCGAATTTATCGCGCTTAATTCCCCGAATTGATACGCTATCGAGCGCGATTAGATGAAGCCTGCTCGCGGAGCGATAGTTTCATGTAGCGCGCGAAATGATAAAAACCGCGCGTCATCGCGGGCATGACCGTTGCCTTGCCGATCATTCAGATCATTGCGATCATTCTTTCCTCGAGGCGCAGATTTATCACTATTCGATCATTAATATGCATAATTTGAGTTTCACTTCCTGACTAATTTTTTGCAAACTTCAAGCAATCACGTAAAGTACTCTCTCATTCTGAAATAGTCAAATTCCACTAATTCATAGTCAAATTCGACTAATTGGTCTAGGCGGAAAAGACATTACTAGTAAATAGTCTAAAATGACTTATTGA